>CALSCR010003704.1:0-41739 GCA_943704495.1 Pigoraptor chileana | reverse complement strand
TGTGTGCGTGTGTGTGTGTGTGTGTGTATGTGTATGTGTGTGTGTGTGTGTGTGTGTGTGTGTGCGTGGGTCTCACTCGTTTAGAAATGCCATCCGTCACCGCCTGAAACGATGGGCTATGGAGGCACATCAGAGCGGTGATCCTTGCCACAGCCGTGCAGTTGCTTACAGAAGTCCTTTTGCACTGTTGTATCTTCCCTGCAGGGCCCATGGTTTACGGTATTTGCTATTGCCCTCTCTCCCAAAAGGACAAGCTCGCATCTCTAGGCTTTGCTGGTAATGCCAAACTTAATGCGATAATAGTATGAGGAAATCATTCTGCTCATTGTTGATGCAGGCTTCTTATGTCATTACTCCGTCCAATTATTCCAGACTCAAAAACGCTTGATGAGGGCCAGAGGGACGCACTCTTCAATGTCATCAAGGATGCAAACGACTTCATCGGTTGGGCTGTCAGGGTACTTTCACCGCAAGATATATCCGCGAGCATGCTTAGGAGGTGAAGTCTTCTAGTAATCTTAATCATTGGCGTATGTGAGTACTTTTTGTCAAAACTTACGGGTCACTTGGTGCATGGCAGGTCGAAGTATAATTTGAATGCGCTGTCGCACGACACAGCAATCGACCTGATCCAAGGGGCGCTTGACGCTGGTGCATACATTAAAGAGGTACATGCGGGGCACTCTGTGTGTGTGTGTGTGTCTGTGTGTGTCTGTGTGTGTGGAACGTTGAGATGCCCTTTGTTTTGGAGAATCGCTTATTTTGCCGTCTGTGTTTGTTGCAGGTGTATGTTGATACCGTTGGAGATCCAGCAAAGTACCAGGATAAGCTTAGCAAGATATTTCCCGACATCGCTGTAACTGTGACTGCTAAGGCTGACAGTCTTTTTCCCGTCGTGAGCGCGGCATCCATCTGCGCCAAGGTAAGTCTGCCACATGAGTCCTCGGTTTCGGTCTCAAATTGTTCCATGGATCCCTGGAATTTTTTCATTATTTATACCGAATCCTCACTCCTTTGGCTTTGCGCAGGTTACTCGCGACGAGGTTCTCAAAAATTGGGTGTTTGCGGAGGCTGATCTGGAGCTCAGCAAGGATTATGGCTGCGGATATCCCAGTGGTGTGTAAAGCCTTGCATGCTCGCATACTCATTGATGTGTTGTTCCCCAGTTACACGGTCGAATCCCCACGACCCCGACATCACTCTCACACCGCCCACGACGTTGCAATATTTGCTGCGGTTTACTCTGCTCATTATAAGCATTCGGCGTGGTTTGCGTGCGTCGCACGTTCTTTCAACTTGTGTTTCGCAGACCCCGCAACGCAGCGGTGGCTGAAGGAGGTACTTGATCCCGTGTTTGGATACCCTGGCTTTGTCCGCTTCAGTTGGGCGACATGCAAGAATTTGCTCGACAAGAGCGCCATTCCTGTGCGCTGGTGAGTATGTGCGGAATTTTTCGTTTTTCTTTGTTGTAAATGGAAATTGGGTGCTGCTTTTTGCGTTTTGAGAAAATAAGAATATTCTAAATTGTCTTTTCTGGTCTTGTGGGAATGTGAGTAATTGAGAGGGGACAGCGCCACAAGTATTAATGCGTGGGGATGTCACTTGTCTCTTCCACAATACACTGTGCAGGGAGGATGACGACGAGGACGCGGAGAATGCTGAAGCCGCCCGCGGAACACCCGCCATAAATAGCTTTTTTGCATCGGCGCGCACTGCAGAGCGCCACCGATTCTTTGCGGAACGAAAACTGAAGCGAGTGGTTGATTTTTGAAAAATGAGGGTTAACATTCAGTTTTGATGTTTGTTTGCGATCGATCAAATTAACCCTGTGTTGGTGTATACGAAACGGTTGTTGATTGTGTCCAATCGACGCTCATTTGTGCGCACTTGTCGTGCGAACTGGAGCGGGGAAGATTGTTTATGACTGTGTTCTACTCATCATGTGTGTGTGTGTTTGTTTTTTGAAAATCATTGTTTTTATCAGATTGAGAATACAAAGGCAATTGGAGATTAACGCGCGACCCGGAGACGTGTGTTGTTTTCGTGTGATTGGTTGTGGCCGTGTGTGTTGCACTTTGGATCCCTCAGCGCTTCTTGGCGAGCCCATCGAGGCGGAGGCTTCTGGGAATTTCAATCGACGCAAAGTCGACTCTTGCCTGCGAAAAATGGATCGTCACTGGCGTGTCAAATGGTGTTGCTGCTACGAGCCCCGTCGCCTCAAAGCTGTCGTCGCTTTCGGTCTCATCGCCACCTCCCAGCGTATCGACAACGCGCCGCTGGCGGGCGAACTTTGTGGGTGTTTCACCAAACTGAAAGCTGAACCAGTCCTCGACCTCTGCCAGTTGGTCGACGAGCGCGTTGATGGCGGATCTGCTGGCGGCGCCGAGTTCGCGTGGGGCCACTGGCACATCATGGACACCAATCGAGTCTCGCGACTCAGAGGCTACAGGCTTGGGTGTCAAGGCTCGCTCGTCGCGGTCGATCTTCCGTTCGATGGCCGCCCGCACGTGTTGATCGGCAAATGCGATCACGCGCTCGGCGAGCTGACGGATGAGGCTGCCATGTACGCCGTTGCTCTCTAATACGTGAGTTGCATCTGTGACTAGCTCTTGGAGCGTCGACCCCTCGAAACGCTTGCGTGTGTCGTTGTTTCCATAGTTGAAGGTCTTGATGAGCGGCGCCAGTCCCTGTGCGGCCTCCTTCCACACAAGTGTGGCCAACGATCGGAATATGCGCGCGACCACCGCAGCAAGGCTTGGCCTGAACGTTCTGGAGCACATGTGTGCCAAAACGGCCCGCATTTCCACCATGGAAAGATTTACCGATGCCTCGGGGTCTAGGCCGTGCTGTGATGTGAACGTGGACTCGTATCCTTGCTCGGCGTACTTGTACGTGTGTCCGAGGAGGGTGCACGTGTTGCTCAGCCAGAAAGCGTGGAGTTCGAGGCAGTACCCGTAATCAATGTCCCTCTGTGAGTCTACGCCGGCTCTTTCAAGGTACTTTAGGTGGGAGAACACGGTAATTGTGTCCGAAGGAAATGTTAGTTGTGGTGCAATTGTGATTTTCGTTTTAGTTAATGCGAATTCTGCCCTCAGTGCTCACCGTGGCTTTGCGGCGGAGCTGTCGAAGAATTCCCGTTGCCAGTGCGGTCATCAATCGTCGGTCGCCTTGGTGGTCGGCGTGTCTGATACACATGAAGAGAATGTGCCCAACAATGCCGAGTGTCTCCCCAGCCAGGCTCTCTGGGGCTGCCGACTCGATCATCTTTGCGATGCATGCGTGAATGCGAGAAGGATCAACCTCGATGGTTCCCAGCACTTCTCTCGACACAGTGCAGGACGAGAGCGAATCGTCTTCCAGCTACATGATGCAAGTCAATGTGAATAGTTAGCGTGCGTAAGCAATGTACTGAGACCTGACTCTACATGGCCAAATTGAAACGGTACTTACCGACGGAGTCGATTCTCGACGTAGCGACGCCCCCAAACCGCTGTCATCCGACGGAGTTCGCGATACTGTGCGGCTGGATGTGGTGTCCGCACTCAAAGAGAAGAGAGACATGTCATCAGAATATTTTTCCTTCTTTTCGATGTGTTGGCATTCCTCTGGCGTAACAATTTTAGTGGTATGGTCAGTGGATGAGACATTCTGGGGCGAGCGCTGGTCTTGTTGACCGCTGACCTTTGACGACTTGGGACGAATGACCTGACGAATACTCCGCATGAAATTCATCTTCGGCGTCGTGTCAGGTTCAACGGAACCCAATATACTCAAGATCTATAGCTCCCTTATGAAGCTGCCAATGAGAGTCGGAAGATCAAATCTTGAAAATGCAACCATCCACTTGGTTCATCCGTGGCGGCTACGTCGAAGAGAAACTGAACACAGATAACAAGCAAAGCATCCATACAACAAGAGTGCCAAAAGTGGATGAACGTTTTTCAAAGGGGAGCGGCGTAGGCACTCTGGTATGCAAGTGGCTGGTATGTAAGTGGATGCCCTTGATGACGACTGGCCTTTGGTGTGCGTCGTTCACCCACTCAACACTCATCCACTCATCCACTCACACACTCACTCACTCATTCACTCACTCACTCATTCACTCAGGCCAAGTGGATTGGCTTCCATCGAGCTGTCAAAATCACTCAGGCCAAGTGGATGGTGGATTGGCTTCCATCGAGCTGTCAAAATGGACCCGCCGTGGCCAATCAGCGCGCGCCCTTTCGTGTGATTGGTGACAGGTCGGCGACTCCACATCTTCTCCACAAAATATGGCCCGAGATCTCGGATTATTTGATGGCATTTTCAACGAGTGACCACGAAAACGAAAGCGGCAGATTGAACGATCAAATGCAACAACGCACATTCATAATCGGTTTTAGTGAGATTGATTTAAGCCACATGGTTACGTCATCTCGTCTACAGTATGCATGTATTAGTGCTGTTATTCGTGCGGGCACTCTGAAGAGCTGGCATCTGTGTTTAAAGTGGTTGCTTTCAATTGAACCAGTTGTCCCGCTGGTGCGTAAATCGGGCATTGAGCAACAGTTACCCCTCCTCGCGTTTCTTGTAACGAAGGAATGTTGTCCGTATCGCGATTCGTCGGTGGGAGTCTTTCGCATCCCTGCTCTGTGCTTGGCCGGTTTGCATCTTGCGCACACTCGCTTGCCAGCGCGACGGGTGCCTCGCAACGCGAAAAGGGTCTCCTCGTTGGCGTCTATTCCCATGCAGTGCAGCCACTGACCGCTGAAGAGCCCGACGGCACCGCTTCGGGTGAAGACAGCAAAAATGCCGATAAGCCACTAATCTTGACCTCGGCCTCGCAACGCATTGGTAGCATCGTCGGCAACAAACTTGTTGATCTTCTGCGGTTGGCCGGTGCAAAGGGACAGCCGGGCGAGTGCCGCGTGTTTTACGGGCTGTTCGACGAGTTTCCAAAGGTTGCGGTTGTTGGTCTCGGCGCACAAAACTACTCGTATGACACACCCCCGGAACCATATGAGGACATTGGCCGGAAGAGCGAGAATGTGCGCATCGCCGTGGGGGGTGAGTCTCGCACCATTTGTTATTTGCTCTCGGCAGAGACAGGGATCTCGCTGTGTTATTGACTACATGTGCGGCATGTGCGTGGTTTGATTATCTTGTGGCGCAGCGGGAGTGCGAACTTTGCGGGATCTCGGTGTCACCGATATTGAAATCGAGGACTTCTCTGACGCCCAGTGTGAGTGTTATCAATATGCCACCCTCCGTGCAAAGAGGGATTTTTATCTTGTTGATCTCGCGCGATAGCAGTACTGAGCGGCAGCAACCACAATTTCATCCGTGATTTGTGTGTCATGCATTGGGGCATTTGCAGCGGCGGCAGAGGGCGCACTCATGGCTGTTCACTCGCTCGACAAGTTCAAGGGCAATGCCGGCCCCAAGAAGAAGCCAGCCCCGACCATCAAGCTCAACTCTGCGTTTGGATCAGGTGGATCGGATGCTCAATTTCAGCGTGGACAGATCCTCGCGGCGGCGCAGAATCTGGCACGTGAGCTTATGGAGACGCCATCAAACCACATGACGCCGCGTGCATTTGCGGATCGCATTGTGGCGGAAATGGTGGCGGGGTCCACGTTGGGTGGGGCCACCGTTGAGGTTCGTGTGCGTGAGAAGTCGTGGTTGACGGAAAAGAAGATGGGTGCGTTTCTTGCGATTGCGCAGGGAAGCGACGAAAAGCCCGTCTTTCTTGAGCTGGAACACCGCGGGGCGCCTAACTCAAAGGCGCCGCCCCTAGTGCTTGTCGGGAAGGGTGAGTACTAGGAGTACTTGAATGTGCATGTGTGTGTGTGTGCGTCTGTTTGATTGTGCTTTTGTGCTCTGGCGAAGATGTTGGGAATTTCGGCTCTGTGGTTTTCGGCCTGAATGAATGGACGACTGACGACAGTCACCCCCAATTTCCGCTTTTGTTCATGTATGCAGGTGTCACCTTCGACACGTGGGTAAACGGACCGAGGGCGCTCGAATGTGCATGTGATCGTGAGCTGCTTCTCTGTGTGTGTGTGCGTATGTACTGTGGTGTATCGTGGATAGCATCTGAACATTTGTTTGCCTGTTGTGCTGTTTGGGACGCAACGTCAACTGATACCGTGCTCTATTTTATTCTGCAGCGGCGGCATCTCCATCAAACCTGCGCCAAGCATGTCGATGATGAAAGGGGATATGGGCGGAGCGGCTACGGTAAGCATATCAACGCCGTGTTTGCTACGTAATGCTTGCAACTGAAGCTATCTCTCTCTCTCTCTCTCTCTCTCTCTCTCTGTGGCACAGTTATTTACGTTTGGGTGTGTGTGTGTGTGATATGGTTGTGTGCGTCTTGTGTCGACGCAGGTGTGCAGTGCGATCCGGGCGGCTGCGGCGCTAAACCTCCCCATCAATATCGTTGCGCTCGTCCCACTGTGCGAGAATATGCCAAGTGGAAAGGCCATCAAGCCCGGCGATGTCGTCACAGCAATGAATGGCAAGACGATTGAGGTGCGTCTGTGTCCACTGTGTCCACTGTGTGCATTGTCCTTTGCTTGTATATGTGGCGTCAATCGAAAACAGGATCTGACTGTGCTAATGGTACCGCCGCAAGGTGTCTCACTTTTGTTTTATTATCGTCCATTGCTTTTTCTTTGCTTCCAAATGCTTCGATCGCATGCACAATCATGCACCCCGCAGATCGACAACACAGACGCCGAAGGGCGTCTCCTCCTCGCCGATGCCCTCGTTCACGCGCACTCGTTTGCGCCAGGTGCGATAGTCGACGTCGCAACGCTCACGGGCGCAATGGATGTTGCGTTGGGCGGGGTTGCGGCGGGGGTTTTCTGCAACTCCACGCCTCTCTGGAATATCCTCAAGCAGGCGGGAGATGTGGCCGGGGATCCCTTCTGGCGAATGTGAGTTCGAACTGTATCATGTAACGCATTTGTTTGTGTTAAATGCCGATTCGTGCTTTTGCGCTCCTGTGTTAAGACGACGAGGACCTCCAATTCCTCACCCGCAGGCCGCTCTACGCCGCCTACCACCGGCAGCTCAAGTCGGGAGTCGCCGACCTCATGAACGTGGGTGGACGCTCTGCCGGCGCATGCACCGCGGCGATGTTCCTCAAGGAATTCGTGAAGTGTAAAAAGTGGGCACATATCGACATTGCCGGTGTTATGCATAAGACGTCCGATTCAGGCTATCTCTCCAAGGGAATGACAGGTGAGTAAGCGTTAGTGTCATGGCTTCAGTTTTACACTGTTTGTGGTCTCCGTGCAGCTGCCATGACTCGCGCACTATTTGGAACTCAAGAAGGGCGTTTGCATGTCTTGTGTCTTTCTCACCTGTTTTGCGTCTGTGTATTTTTTTGTTGTCGTCGCTGTTGCCTGCCAGGTCGACCCACAAGGTCACTCATTGAGTTTGCTGTGCAATTGTCTTCCGAATCGGACTGGGGCACTAAGCTGCGCGCTCGTTCCGATGTGTGAGAGGCTGTCCTAAGCTGAAGTCCGTTAATTAATATGCCCTCTGAAAAGCAGTCTCATATATACGTATGTATTATTTGAAAACATATCCAATTGAAAACAAACGCACAACTTTGAAATGCGCATGGCTAGGTGTTGTCTAATTCCCTGCACACCGGCGTTGTAGCCTCGCAGCCTTTGACACCGTCATCGTGTTTTATCTGATATTTTTATATTGTGACGTCAAGCGCGAACACCTGATGAATGGAAAACTATGGACAAGAAGCGGGCTATCAGTGCTGCCGGTGATCATGGGTCGTGGTGGCATATTGCTTTGCACGGGCTGGAATAACATTGCCCAAAGGTGGCAAAGTCGAATCAAGTCAGATTCGAGCAATTGCCCGTTTGACCTCACATGGGCGCCGAGGGAGAAAGAGGAGGGAGCGACTCCATATTCTAACCCGTTTCTCAAATTGCGCACGCATACTGGCATATTCGTAAAGGCGATCTCAATACACAAACGGTCACAGGCGCACGCCCGATTGCACAGCCTTGAAGAAGTCGGACATGGCGGCATTTACAGCACTGCACTGCTCAAACTGCGACGCGTGACCCGCATTGTTGATCGAGACACTGCGCGCATTCGGAATGCCAGCCGAGATCTCGGCTGCGACAGAAGGGCCAACCTTCTTGTCCTCCGTCCCTGCATTGACGCAGAAAAATACACATTCAAAATTACGCATACGCACATTACACGCAACAAACACCATCAAAGAAAATGTTCCAAAGGTAAAAAAATGTGGCACCTACTGACCTAACGGTAGACTCAAGCAATAGTGACGATCCAACAGCGCCCCTGCAGCGCAAACCCACTCGCACAGCCACAACCACCAACCAAGCCGCACTGTTCAGTAAGACACTCACCGGCGATGACGAGCGAGGGTGCCTTGATCTGGGGCAGCAGTGCACGCACGCTATCCCTCGCCGCAATACCGCGCGCGACAGGCGCCGCTCCCTTTCCAAGACCAGCAATGTGCGTCCTCCACATATCGACGTCCGTGCTTCGTGTGGCATCAGCAATGAATGAAGGCCCGAAAAGAGCTCGCTCGAGAATGCCCGATATCCATCCCGTGCCAAATATGCCCACGAGAAAGCACACGAAGCGTGTGCTGCAGCCGCAAGTGGTTCGTTCACACGAATGAATGTACAAATGTCAGCAAATACTTCGCACTGATCAACTATAAGGCCTTAAAGGTGTAATGGCAGTGACAGCCCCCGCAGCACATCGACGTGAATACAGCAGCGATATTCTTGTGGCATTCACCTGAGTTTGAGCGTGCCTGCATCTGGGTCTCCAGAAATAACAGTCAAAGACCTGAGAAGATCTGGGTTGCGGATGGCAAGGCGCATAGCTACATATGTTCCCATCGAATGACCAACAAAGTGAACGGGTCCTACGTTCAGGCTCTTAATAAAGGCAAGCGCATCCTGGTAAAGCGTCTCAATGTCGTACTTGGCGTCGATGCCAACGACATTGCTTTTGCCCTGTGTGTGAGTGCGTTTTTCACCATTTCAGTTCATTGCAAAGACAGAAGATAGTTTCGGGGTATTCCGTTGCCTACATAATTTCAGACGTGATTCCAGAGATTCGGTGTGGGGGACAAAGTGGCACATCATCCAACAGTACACATTACCCACCTGCCCTCGGTGTTCATAGCAGACGCACCGATATCCTTTCTTCGTAAACTCAGCGACCTGGTATTTGAATATTCTGACGTCCATGAACAGGCCGTGCGAGAAGACGATCGTTTCAACCGCTCCACCAGCTGCAGGCGCAGAGTCCGTGTAATGGATGCGTGCGCCATTCACAGTAACAAACGCATCACCTGGATCGCCGCCGGGAATGCTCACAGAGACACTCATTTTCCGATACTGTCGCGGGAAAAGACCAACGCAGTACTGCAGCGTGTCCTCAACGCAGCCGTTTCTCCTTTTTTGAAAAGAAACTAAGGTCAATCATTCGGAAAAAGGTAAAGCGCGGCACCGTTGAATTACGGACCGGCCCGGTTGTTTGGTGTCTAAAATTGCGGAGATTTGGGAACGGCGGCCAATTTAGCCTAAATATGGCGCGTGCTGATTTACTTATGGAAACTAATTAAACAAAATACCTACTTTAAGATAACGTTGGCCATTAAATGCTGCTTATAGTATGTATACGGAAACCAATTAGCACGAGCTCCCACTGTCTACGACATCAACTACTCACACCGCCGAGTCAGTATAATCTTCAAACCATTTAAGGTTCACGAAGCTTTGCAAAAGGAGCAAGTATATCCAGAAGGAAAAAGCCAAAAGAAAGCAAACATGTTGTCCGCAAAGACCGTCTCCGCGCTGGCACTTGCCATGTGCGCTCTTGCCGTTGTTGTGTCTGTCGCAAACGCCGACACGCCGTATCTCACCAGTCTCATCACTGTCACGTCGTCCAAGGGCGGCCGTGATCTTGTCATTGACACGGACTCTGCGGAGGTCAAGGGATACAGCACGTGGGCCGGCAATCTCACCCTCAGCACCGGCGCGGATGGAGAGAAACTTGTCCGTGCCGACATCTACGACAGCGACGGCGATGCGTTCTTTGCTGTGCGTCTCGGTGCCGGGTCCGATGACCATTGCGTGTTGGATGCCAACGTCAACCTTAACACCGACAAGGCCCTTCTGACTGTCTTCAAACAGAACGTGAGTACTCAGGAACAGTGCTCGGGAACGGATAAACTGTTGGATGTGGGATTCAAAACTATGAACTATTCGTTAACAAAATTTGTTTTTCTTTTGATGCTCCCAGGGCCTTTCGTGCCACGTGAGCGCACACCGCCCCGACGAGTCGACGAACACATACCGCTTTTCTGTGACGGCGACTGCCACGCACAGCGAAGACTGCGACTGGAACGGCACTCACTGCGCCTAAGTCAGCGAGCCACTGCAGACCGATCACGCTGGTCTTGTTTCCCTCGGAGATTCGCACTCAACTACCTCAGTAATAAATGCCACGATTGCCTCGTTGGCACTACATATGACAGTCGGTCTGCTCTTACTCTGTGAGGGAATGTTCCTGCGAATTCGGATGTTTTAATGCTCGAGTCATCCATGTTAAGACTACTGTCATGATTGGTCACGGTTCAGTTTGAAAACAAAAACCACACAAAAAATTAAACACGCTGCACACACACATGCATGCGCCGCCTCCGGAGTTAGAGGGTTGCAGGCACCTGTACCCGGCCCTGGCGTGGCCGTCAGACCGATTCAGTGAGTCGGCGCCGGACGCTCTGAGCGGGCGGGACTAGGACACGCCGGGCTGAGATCGCCGGGCTCGGTCAGCCGTCAGAATATATCGGGTCCCACGTGTTGGTGCCCGTGGTACCACTGGCCGAACCCGTAACAAGCGAAACAAGATCCTCCATCATCGTCTTGTGAACCTCGCCAAACAGATCAGGAGCAGACTCCCGCGCGTGCGCACCGAGGATAGTGGTCGAGGAAGTGCGGAAAGGAGAAAAATGGGGAAGGGGGGTATAAGGCCAGCGCCCAAACACGTGCACTCCCGCATACACGCACAAATTCACACGCATTAATGTATATATATATATATATATATATCAGAAACAAAACAAAACAATGATGACGCACGCACAAACACATGCATTAAAATGCAGATTCCTACAAACACGTGTGCGTACTTACAAACGGAGTGGAGAAAATATACACGCTACACAGTCAATGAGAAGGATATCTGATAATACTCATCAGTTGGGCGACAGAATTGCACTCGAGGAACCACGGTGAGTATCGGTTGTCGAGGAGAAAGTCACACGTGTGGACTTGGAATGATCCGTTGTGATGTGCGACGGTGTTATACAGGCCAAGTGGGATTGGAACGAACGACAGCATGCGATCCAGCGCCTGCTCCCACTCGTTCCTGAAGTCGCCCTCGTCGGCATAGTCGGTCATCTGAAACAGATTCCAAATGAGTTTTGGATTCTTATGCACCATCGAGCTCGTCACGAAATTCCGCAGATCAGTAGGCTGAATCTCGCCTTCTTCGTCGTCCTCCCGTGTCGGCGATGCGGGGGCGGCGCCATCCTCCACGCCATTGTTGGCATCTGCTGATGGATCGTAATCAGAGTCCTCTCCATCGCCACTGCCTCCTGCGACACCACCCGCATGCGCAGACCCTCCTTGCGCCTTTTGCGCGATCGGCGGCATCGAATCACCCGGTGCAACGCGGATCATGGTCGACCTTCTGTTTGCGTAAATCTCTAACGGCTCCTTCGAGGTTATTACAACATACACGCGCACGTCGAATCTCGCCCGACCGGAGATTAACAAGGAATCCACGACCCGCTGCACGACCACCGGGCTTGCCTGTGACTTTGCGAGTGCAATCTGAATTGCTTCTTTCGCATTCTCCACCACAAGCATCCCGCGGCCGTTTTCCCCGGCGTCGGGCTTCACGATGTACATGGGGACGCCCGCTACAGCAGTGGGAACTGCCACACTGCCACCCTCCACGCCCTCGCCGTCGCTCACGCCCTCGCCGTCGCTCTCGCCCTCTCGGTCGGCGTCCGGCACTTGTTCGCCAACATTCGCCGCGTGGAGCAACTCGGCGGCGTATTCCTCGAGACGCTTCGCCTCGGCGGCATTATCCGCGGCGCGGCGAAAAACAAAAGTGGGGGGGATCATGTTGTCGAAATCATACACCGAGTGCCCATTGCCCTCCACTCGCGCACGCATCTTTTCAACAAACTGGACCAGTTCCGGCGCGGGTTCAGTGAGCAAGATGTTCTTCAGCTGCTGGAAGCACAGCGCCATGTCTGATTTGCGGGCAATGTTGCATCGCATCCCGCCTTCAAAGGGGCCGAACGGGACGGACGGAAAGCGGTTCAGCACGGCCCTCGCCTTTGCCTGCTCAAACACACCATTGTCGTAGACATTGCCCGTGATTCGAGGGTAATTTGGGAGGAAGACGACAACGTCCGTGTGCGACACAGACGTCGTTGGAGTCCACGTGGTGTCGCCAATGAATAGGCGCACGAGTTCGGCATCGGCACTTTGGAGGATGCTTAGAGACGCGCGTGCTGGATTTATTATCAGCGGATGCACCAGCCATGCTGCAAACACACAGACGGGTCAAGTTAGCGTGTTGCATTTAATTTGATGCTCGAGCATAAATATGTTACGGCTTTGCGCTCACTTTTCTTTCCGTATACGGATCCGTCGATGGGAGTCCCTTTCTTGTCAAAGAGATTCTTCCATGGCTGCCCGTAGTCCAAATCTCGACGACTTCCAGACCGCGAAAAGATCAGCCCGGCACAAAAACTCACAAATAGCACCGCGACAACCGTCCGCCCTTTGCTCATCGAGACCATTTTTGTTGATTGGAAATGACATATATACCCGCCGCCTATTGCCTCGGTCCAACCTGGCTGATCTGTCGCTCGTCCTATCGCATCCCTGGCCCTTCACACTGCAACTGCGATCGGTCTCACCACATCGAAAGAACTGCCGTCAGATAAAACTGAGCTAATAAGTTTCACAATTGCAGAGGTGGTTACCGTCTGCACACTCTCAGACGAGACTGCTGCGAAACCCGTCCGACTCCAAAACGGCGACGGCGGCAGGTGATTGGATGCACAATTATATGCGAGGCTTTCAGCATCTTAAAGGGAATGCCTGCTGTCAGTGCCGAAGCTCCCTCCCTGTGCTCGCGAGTGAAAGGCAACGGAGTTGGTCACAGCCTGGCGGCGAACTGAAGCATCTCAGTACGGATGCCAGTGGAGTGGCACACCCGTAAACCTATCATTGGGCCAACCCAATTGTCGGAATGGGGTGCCATCAATGTGGCATTTTCAACAAAAACTGCTCAAAATGGCTGATTGCCCACTACATCAATTTTTGGCCTGTCACACACCTGTCAATCTCAAGACGGCTGGGCCGCAGCCACTTCAGACACACTCACTCACTGGCTGCTGAGAACGTTAGAAAGTTACACTCAATTTACTGTATTGCGCTGCTTCTATAAACCAGATGCGCGAACAATGTCAATGAGAAAAGGCAAGTCGTTTGAGTAAGTGTTGGCAAGAATGATGAAGTCTGCGGAGTCGCCGGCCGGCGCCGGCAGCCGGACCCGCCGTCGGCACTGAGATGGGGTGCACCAATGCCGATTATTATAATGCTTTGGAATTGAAGCTTTTTTGTTCACCGAATGGTTTGGGGAATCAACTAAGAAAGGCCTCTTCATTGCATTGGATCGTAGAGCCATACGCCACAGTCACCGCTGAGGGCGGTGGCATCGGCGTGACTCCCGGCAGGTGCAAGCTCACGGCCGGTCAGGCGCTGACGGCGGATGCGTCAGTAATGTACAGCGCGATGTTATTCCTTTCCGTTTGATCAAAAGATATCCACCTGCAACTCGATATAACTTTTTGCATAGCCGTGACTAAAAGAAAGCAAATAGTCGCCTCGGTCTACCTGTCATTGTGGCGTTCATGTCCAGACTGTCGGGCGGTGATGGCAAACCTAAGCCCTAAGTCATTATTAGGGTAGTTAAGGCTTCGGCCAGTACACTGCTGAACACTGAGAAGCAAAGATCAACTCGGAAAGCAAGGGTGCTTTGCTCGGAAGTGTTTATTCCGGTTTTGCGGTATATGTGCACAAGAACTCGCCCATTTTATTTTTTAAATGATTTGAATTGTGGCAAATTCAAAGCTCTGATTTCACTTTTATGAGCGTAATTTTCACTTTTATGAGTTTAAGTCGTTTGGTATGCGTGGTATGCTGAGAAAGATGTGTTAGTGCAACCCCGGTAAGACAACTGATGAGGGGGCACCGCAGTACACGTGCGCCACTGATCACTCTCTCTCTCAGTAATTATCAAAGTGTTGCTCGTAATCTCGCCTGGCAGCGGAAACCGCAATTGCGTTTCCTTTATTATTATCTTGGTTTTGTCACAATACTGGGAGTCTTACTATGAGTGTATTGTATCCATTATTGTGGTCTAAATCTTTTTGCATATAATAGAAACCGGACCAAGATGATGCTGCGGGCTTGGATCGCACGGTTGTGACGGATGATCGCCCCCTTTGGATGCCCAAGTACGTCACCACTGACAGACAATTTCGCCATCAACCGCAAATCTTTGTTTGTTGGTCGGCCTGTCCCTTTCATGCTTATCCCTCGTTGCGGTTGGGGGATGAAATCGGACGGCAGTCTGCACTTTTGCGGGAGCGTTTGAGTGTGCGAAAATTGTCGATGCCTTTTATTGACTGACATGGGTGGTGTGATTGTGACTTTGTGGCGCGACGTGTCTGTGGATGTGGAAGAGACGATTTTGGCGCTGTTTGTGGTTGTTTGCACTATTGCAGACCGTCATACCTAAGCACACACATCATTCACACTCCACTCCCTGACCAAACTTTCAGCCGCCCTGCTGCACTCGCTGGGTGGGCCATATATAAATGTCTCATCCTTCACATGCTGATGCTTCTTGAGGAATATTTATTTAGACGTCGGGCGTGCAGTGTGCGCACGTGAAGTCCCGTTTGCTCCTCTCTAACGTCTGTCGCCTCGCTTCCTCCCTCTCGCCGAACAGTTAATCTTAGAGGCACACCGGTGTGTGTCATTGTCATCATCTTTCAGGATGTTGAGCATTAATCGGCAACTGATTGCGCCAAAGCTGCTCTATCTGATCATCAATGTGAGCCTCGCCTGCCTCACTCCATACCTCCCACTGTATTACCTGCACCAAGGACTGACAAAAACCCAGGTCGGTTTGTTAGGAACTTTCACTCCGCTCCTCTCTTTTCTGGGATGCCCTCTGTGGACCCTCCTGGCCGACTGGAGCCACGGGCACAAGGCAATCCTCCTATTCACTCTCGTTGTCTCGGTCGCGTTGAGAATGGCTGTTTATTTCCTCACCGGATTCAAATGGCTCGTTGTCATTGTTTGCGCAAATGCGCTTGTCGGCGCGCCCGTGATGCCGCTCATTGACGCCGCTGTGATCCGTCTTCTCGGCGAGAACAAATCGAAATATGGTCGGCAGCGTGTTTTCGGGTCCATTGGGTGGGGTTGCGCTGCGCTCGGGATGGGAATCGTGGTGGATCACTACGGCATCAAGTATGGATTCATAACGCACGCAGCAACGACGGTCCTCGTTGTGCCCATTATTATTGTAATGGGCGGTTTCTCGCATCTCGGCGAGCATGAACAGTCAAAGCGATCCGAATCTGACCGCACGAGTGACTCTGACGAGTGCATATATGGACAGGAAGTGGATTCGATGGCAACCCCAACTGTGCCCGCGGAGCGTCCGTCATGGCGTGCCGTGTGCAAGCTGTTTGCAGACTGGCAAATGGGCGCTTTCTACCTCTCGATCTTCCTCATGGGTATGTCAGCGTCGGTAATCGGCAACTTTGAGTTTGTCTATCTCGAGTCGCTCGGGGCAAACGAAAGCCTAATGGGGCTGTCGCTCGCCGTCACATGCGTCGCCGAGCTTCCCTTTTTCTTCTTCAGTGGAAACATGATTGCCCGCTTTGGCGTCCGCCGGGTGCTTTACGCCGTTTTTGTGTGCTTTGCGCTCCGCATGTTCCTGTACACGCTCATCGACAAGCCGATGCTTGTGCTGCCCATCGAACTCCTGCACGGCGTCACATTCGGCGCCATGTGGAGCGCGGGTGTTGCGTATGCACACGAATTCGCCCCGCCGGGACTCGGATCTACAACAATCGGTCTCTTCAACGGCATATACAACGGTCTCGGTGCCAGCTGCGGTGCGCTCGTTGGCGGCCTCGTGTACGACCACTACGGCGCAAAAGTGCTATTCCGTGCATCGTCCGTGGCGTCTCTCGTGGGATTCATTCTGTTTTTTGTTGCGCAATATCTCCCCAGGGACCCCGCGCTCGCTGAGAAGGAGGCGCTGCTCGGGAAGGTCAAGAAGGGCACGTTTGTACACGGTGCTTCCAAGGGACAGGCGCAGCCCCCAGGTGGGGCAGAGCCCGGGGGCGTCATCGCTTCGGGTGGTTACCAGTCATTCTCCGACATCAACATCCCCGTGTTCATGTATGGTGCATGCGAGAGTGACATGGGCACGGAGCAGAGCGCGCTCTCGTCCAGGCGCGGAAGTGATCTCGAGATAGGCCCCAGCGGAAAGGGATGGCGCTCGAATGCATCTACTCCTCGCGCAGTGCCGAATAAGAAGCCTGATGCTGGCGACAACGGTGACGATGGCTCGTCTGTGTTTGCGAGCGTTGGTGACCCGAGTCCCGATCCCCATTATAATCCCCAGGGAGCAATGAGCTGTGTCCAGGCATACCCGCAGCAGTCGCAGCAGAAAGTGAACAGAACTTATGGTGCTGTGTGTGCCAACTTGCTCGAAGCACGCGAGTCGGACGCGCTCATTCCGGCCGCAGCAACAAACTGTCCCAAGAATAAGCACAAGACACGCCGACGCTCCGTGACGGCATCGACGTCTGCAGGGCAGCAGCATCATGGATCGCACCGCGTGCTTGATTAGAGCTGCATAATGTGTGCGTGTGCGTGTGCGTTTTGTATATGTGTACATATGTATGTATGTGTGTTTTGTGGTCTTTTTACAGATATGGCGCTGTGTGTGAAGTGCTTTCGCGAGCGACTTGTATCCGGGTCTCCATTGCTGTGCGGCTGGATGCCGTACATAATATTTTATTAAAGGTAATTCTGCAGTCAGAGCTGACTGGCCCGTGAGGCCCGGGCCGTTTCACCGGTTGCTGTCAGTACATATACATATAGTTAGTGGTGCCAGCCGACCGGACTTGGGTAGTAGTGACTCGGATGAGTTCAGGCCTGACGCCGCCGGGGTGTCGGCTGCCGTCCTCTAATACCGCCGTCAACTCCGGCAGACCGCGCACTGATACTGCAATGCCGGCCGCCGTCACCGGGCCGTCAGATGCGAACTGACGGCAGTGTATGTGACATCGAGTTGTCTCTGATTATTTTTGTCTGCTATGTACAGTAGTCATTGGCTCCTGCTGAAACGGTAGTACTTGATTGACTCGCTTTCGAATCGTCGTTGACACCAGTTGGCAATATTTTGAAATCATTGTACCAGATGATCGCAAATGCTGTCCGGCAATTGTGCTCAGATTACATCATTGCACTGACCTCAGACGATATGAGTACTTTTTGATGAGAATCATGAGACATAGATCAAGGTGATCACTGCTTGAAACAACAAAACGAAATGGCCGACGCTTATGCTGCTGGTTTGAAAGAAAACGCGTTTAAGGGCGTATGTGGGACAGAGGAGGTGGGTGATTACATCAGAGGGATGCATCATTTGTGTTCCCATTGTTATGCCCGCTCGCATAACCGCAAGTACACAGCGAGTCCAGTGTAAACGATTAACATCGACTGTCTTAATTCGCGTTGCGACCACACTCCTTGCGCTCCTCCGTGCAATATTGGCCACTGATTCAGGAATTCGACACTCCTGAAGATGTCGAGCGTAAAGTAGGGCGGCTGGCTGCGCTCATTCGCGCCGCGTCAACGGCATCTGGCGGCGTTGTGGTTCACACAGGTGCCGGCATCTCAACTTCGTTACCTGCCGGGATACCCGATTTTCGTGGGCCCAACGTGAGTGGTCCTTGCTGCCATTATTGTTTGTGCACTTTTGAGGTAAACCCCGTTTGGATGCAGGCAAATGCACGGAAGCTACAAAGATCGTTGCGATGTGCTCTCGGCGCAAATCAGGACTTCTGACTAGCAATTACGGTTGATGCATCGCATACGTCGATTTCTAGAAAGAGTCTATTGGCCGACAGAGTGAAGAATATATGTTTTCAGGGCAGTATGTTTTTTGAGTGTCGGTGACTGATCCAACCCAACTACTCACACCAATATCATACTCGCTGTTTAATCCACGCTTTACAGGGAGTGTGGACGCGACAACAGCGCGGCGAGAAGATCGAGGGCGGCATCGACTTTAACAGTGCGCTTCCCACATTCACGCACATGGCAATATCCGCAATGACGCACGCGGGCATCGTCCGCCACGTCATCAGTCAAAACGTGGACGGTTTGCATCTCAGATCCGGCGTGCCGCGAACTCGCCTCTCAGAGCTTCACGGCAACTTTTTTGCGGAGCGCTGTCTCTCTTGCAATGCGGAATACATACGCGAGTGCAGCGTCGACGTTATTGGCATTCGTCCCACAGGTCGATCCTGCGAGCGTCCCGGATGCGCGGCACGAGACACACACAATGCAACTGCCACTGATCAGCGTGCGGAAATGGAGCCACGCGCAGAGGCACGCACAAGACGGAGTGCGCGTCTAGCCAGCAGTGCCAAGGAGGCCCGTGACGGCACCAACTCGTTGCATTCGTCCGTGTTGGATTGGGGCGATGCACTCCCAGAAGATGATCTGCGGGGGGCTGAAATTGCGTGCAGGCGGGCTGGGCTGTCGCTGTGCCTGGGGACGACGCTGCAAGTGGATCCGTCGGGGAGACTGCCTCTGCTCACAACGCGCAAACGAAGGGCGCCCGCCAAACACAGCGCCGGCAAGAAGAGAAAGGGCGACCGCGGGGCAGCAGTCTCTTCCGCGGATGTGAAAGTGGAAGACGGTTACGATGGCGGCGACGGGGACGACGACAAGGGCGACGACAAGGGTGGCGTACAGAGGGGACACATTGCTATTGTCAATCTGCAACCCACGCCGCACGACGGCCGCGCAGACGTTATAGTCAGGGCGTATGTTGATGGCGTCATGCACAAGTTAGTCCACACACTCGGCATCGAGCTTGGGCATTTCGTGCGCACGGAAACGTACCGAGTTCGTGCAACCATGGTTCCGGATGCCGACAACAACAACAACAACAACAACAGCAACAACAACAGCAACGACGACGACGATAGCACGCCAGTGTCACATAGAGCGCATGAATTGTGCGAAATAACAGTCGACGCCCCAAACTACGTCCGGGGGAATCAGCTGCAGCGCATGCGCTTTGTTGCCACACCGGTTGTTGGGAGTGCGATCAGTGCAGAGGTCACGGGACCGCCGCCATTCACTGCACGTGTGCGCCTCGCCCCTCCCTTCTCGCTGCGTGTGTCTGTTGAATGCAGTTGCGCATCGGAGGACAGGGCAGCTGTCGCCGAGAATGGGTCGTCCGTGCAGGTGGCCGTGAATAGCGTCCCCGTGCGCATGGGCGCGACCTTCTCAACAACAATCGACAGGGTGCCATTTTGTCGTTGGATTGACGCCGAAGTGGAGCGGTACGCCTACGGATGGGATGATGTCAGTGGCAAGGCTATTGCGTCGCGCGTCGAATGCGGTGAGCAAGGGCGTGTTTTGCGAGAGTATGACGCCGAGTGGAGGCAATGCGCCGACAAAGCGTGCAAACGGTGGGTGCGTGGCACTTCTGGCGGGATTATGCGAGAAGGAGGTGACGGATCGCATGCGCCGTTGTGCATTGAACATACGCAGGAATCGCTTCCGTGACAACAGAATCGCACACACACTTGGCAAATGTAAATACCCAGAGGTGAAAAAATATATATAGGTAATTAGGGAATAAAAGTTTTAACAAAAAATAACGACTGCGAGCGAAATTGCCAAAATTTCGATCTCCGGCGATCATAACACAACTCAAATGCAAAGCCGAACAATAAAGAAACACCACTCATGCATTCACAGCGAAACGGGCAACCGACGCCCTGTATAGCCATGTATGCGTCAAAGGCTTTTCAAAGAAGGCTGCGTGCGAAAGCGCTATGGCAGAGATAGAACCACGATGCGCCAAATGCAGTCCCGACGCCGACGCCGACAAGCACCTGCGCGGGCGTGTGGAAGCCGAGTCGCACGCGGGACCAGGACACCCACCCGGAGAGGGCGACTGCGGCGGCACCACACGCAGTCACCGCCGCCCGGCCACTGTCGGAAGGAAGGGCGCCGAGGCCCGACAGAATGGCGTCGCGATAGTGGTTGGCAGCAAGGAAGATGTACGTTCCAAAGAACGAAATTGTCTGTCCGTGGGAGCTTGGCATGCCGTAGCCCGTCATGCCTACTGCAGTGGGCGGTCGCGGTTGCTTGATGGTGCGCTTGAGGGCGCGGCCTGTGCGTAGAGTAAGTATGAAGTCCGTCAATGATCACTTGAACTTGATCGCAAAGATGTGAACATTGACCGTTCGGCTTCAGATTTGATGCATCAGTGCAATATGGTGACCTTTTACCCACCGAGAAGAGCACATAGGCACGCGCCACTGACAAAGTGGATGACTTCGGTTGTACGAAACTTGACGAGGACGACAAAGGTTGCTCCTGTTACAATCCACTTTGTCTGCCGCGGCCATCCAATTGCACGCAGCATAAAGCAGAAAGGATGGGGAGGTATTAGACATGAGTTTTGTGTTTCAAAGTTTTTATTGTGCAGAAGAACCACATTTCAGCTGCCCGATGGCGCTTGTTCCCTAGCAAAACTACTCCCACACCGTCGATACCAGGGGTGCTTTATAGCACCTCAGGTCGACACTGTGGGACATCCCGACAGCAACCTACCATATGTGCCGCTCGCACAAACAGCCTCCCCGCCTTTGGGCCACTGCCGGCGGCATCCGCCCCCTGTGCCTCCACCTCTCCTTTACTCATATTATACGCTGTCGGATTAATGTGTCCTGATGCTACTTGCAAACTTGACACTCAGTAGTTGACGATGATGAAAAAGAGTCTTTGGCTTTTATTTGACACGGACTTGCCTTTTAGCAGTGAGAATGCGATCGCATTTGCGATATCTCGCAAGCAAAAATACGTCAAACTGACATCAGAAATTGTTTCGACCGGTCACACTTTTTAGTTTCTAAGCTTAGTAATAAGGAAGAAGAGGTACAAGCACTGGCTGTCCCGTGGCAACCATGAAGGCGCCGATCACAACCACGCCCACAAGAGGCGCATACGTAAGCCCTTTGATGCGCGCGACCATCGACTGCTTCCCCGCGAGAATCACGCCGAGGACCGGCATCATGTTTGAGGCTGCGTATGCGACGCGCAAGGTGTCGACCATCGCAACAAAGCCCATCTGCGCAAGGATCGCAGCAAGTCCCACGCCGATCCCGTATAGAATATGAAATCGCATCGCGTATGCAGTGGAACTCTTTTTGTTGGGTGCCGCAAGCAATTGCTTGTGCGTTGGCGGGGAATTGCTCGGAGACTCTAGTGGAGATGCAGAATCTTCTGAAAGCGTTGGCACGAATTCGACGGCGCGCCCCGAAAACGCGGTCCATGCGACCGTGAACGGCCACGCAAGCACGGCGAACATCTGCTTTCGGCGATAAAGACTGGCGTGATGCGGATAATACGCAAGAAGTTCGGTAATGGTCGCAAGAGCAATGAACGGGAGATATGTTCTGTTGCAAAGACCTGGCGGCGGCGGCATATAGAAGGCGAACCGCACAAAGGGATCAATCATCATGGCGACAACGAAAGGGCCGAGGAGGTAATAACAGAAAAAGAAGATCTGCGCCGCCTTCTTTCCAATATGAAGGTCTGGGAGTGCGCGATCCCACAACAGCCACCGCACGAGCTGCGCGTTGCCTTCGCAGTAGCGCACTTGCTGACGGACCATCGAGCTGCCGTCGGGCGGACCGAGCCCCATTGCGATAGTCCCGCCGGTGTAGCGCGTTTCGTAGCCAAGCGAGTGGACGAGAAGTGCAAGAGCGGCGTCCTCGATCACAAAGTCCTTTGGAAATCCCCCGACGGCGTCCAACACGCGGCGTGGGATGATGAAGTTCGTCCCGAGGCAAACAGCGACGCCGATGCTATCCCGGTGGGGCTGTACAACATCGTACCAGCAGGCCCACTCGTCATCGAGGCACCACGCGTCCTCGCACGGACTGAACCTCTGTGCGCCTTGCACGAATCCTAGCCGCTTGTTCTGCAGGAAGTACGGCACAAGCGACTTTAGGGCTTCCTTGCGTGCGCACATGTCGGCATCGAGTATGAGAATGAGATCCGAGGGATCCTCCCTCGTCTTCGTCAAAAAATTATTGATATTGCCCGCCTTGTGTCCCTCGTTGTTGTCGCGCCGATACACCGTATATCGCCCGTCGTACAGTGCGCGCAGGCGTGGCTCAAAGTCGGTGCCGTGTCCGTCATTGATCACAAACACGCGCATGCGATCCACAGGATAGTCGATTTCGAGTGCGGCCTTGACTGTGTTTGCGATGATGTCCACTGGTTCCTTGTGTGTCGCAATGACGACGTCGACCAACGGAAGCTGTCTGCCTTTTAGCCGGAGGAGGCGTTCAGCTTCAGCGTGTGACATCAGCGCACGCACGTGGGGAAGCATCGTCGCAAGATTAATGAGTGTCATTATTATGAGGATAACTTCGCACGCAAAGAAAGATCGCTCGTATATTCCGATGCTGAAGGACGCACGCTCAACGATGTGGACAGTCGCGGCGAGCGTGGTGCACGCAAACAGCACCCGAAACACCGCTTTTAATCCTCGGTGTGTCGAAATGGAGATCGGCGGGCGAGTTGCCGCTGCTGTTGAAAGTTGTGGTTGTTGAGGAGTTGACTTCATTGTAGCTGTGGCGAGCCGCCCGGCATTTACGGTCGAAACTCTTCTGTCCTTTGTTGCTTCTCTGAATCTTTTTGCCCAATCAATGACGGTCTGGAAAAGCTGCTCTTCCCATCCCGATTGTCGCAAATAAGAAAAGGATGATGCCTGAAAGAAGTAGGGCCGAGACAATGATGTCCGTTGTGTCGTCGTTTGCGTTGATGCTGATGCTATGTGATGCGTCCGTTGATATGCGGATCACAATGTGAGGGCCACTTTCCATTTGAGTTTGAGAGGTGAGAATACGACGTGAAGAGGATTCGTCTCATTTGCTTGTGGTTTTTTCTGCCGAGTTTATTCTTTCGAGTGGGATGGTGGGTGGCGTCGTGTGTGTGTGTGTTGCCGTGCGTCGCGAGCGCGTGCGTGTGTGTGTGTTGCCGTGCGTATGCGTGCGCGCGTGTGCATGTGCGTGTAGTGGCATGTATGCATATCAGCAGAAGTGTATGTCTGGTTCAGTTCTACATTCCGTGCGTGCGTGCCAATATGAAGCCATTTCGACGTTGTTTCATTGTTGTACAGCTGCTGGGCTGAGCACACTGTTGATCGCCAACCCGCCAGTGGGCGTGTTGACAAAAACACGTGTAAGCAACATTCAAGAAATTTCTAATGCGGCTGCATTCTTTAACTGCCGATGTTACCTTTGTCACCCGGACATTCCCCGGATGGGTTTCGAACAGATGAACGCTGGAGTGGAAGGTAAGTCGCTAGTTCGAGTGGAAGCGTGGTGTCGCCAAAAACAGCGACCCCGAAGTTAAAAGGCCTTGGTTCTAAGCTTAGAAGTGAGAGGTTATAATTAATATATATAAATATGTGCCTGCACGTGACTGATTTTCGTGTTGCATGATCGCAGCAGGAATGTGAGAAATGGGTGGCACGCATACCCCACGACCAAATTTTTATCATTTTTGTTGATACTGCGTTTTTAACCCCGAATAGAAAGCATGCTTGATTATGATGAACACAAATAAGTCTGTTAACCCACGAGCAACATTTACATCCATGATTGCCACTGGTTAATCTGCTGCACATGTACCACACACATGCCGATTTTGCACACAAAACTGAAATCGGCAGTCATATTGTACCCATTGAAAATGAACTGCAGCGGCCGTAAATCTGATGCCAAATCAAGCACCGTTTTACTTCTTAAACGGGCCCAGTCCTCTCTCTTGTTTCTTCCCCCTCGTGAACGTCCAACATTCCACGGTGGAAAATTGAAGACAATCATCACTCACAGCCACGATACACGACATGAGCATGACCTTGAGTTGCACACACCACAACTACTGGTTTAAAGTGCAGCTGTGGCCTCCTCGGGGCGCGAAATAGTGAAGAATGTCATAGCACAGAGCACAGGCAGAGATCCATTCCGGGTCCGTAAAAGCGTCTGTTGCACCTGCAATTGTCAAGTCATGGATTTAGAAACGAATAGAACATCAAGCCGCGTCATTCAAATCATAACAAATAAACTGCGGAGGAGAAAGTCACCATGGGGCCCAATGCTCTCACTCAAACTCCAAGTCCAACGTGTGTGGGGTTGCAGCATAAACACAGAGCACAACAAACTCCGGAAGCACAAACCATTTGCATTCGAGCATTCCCTTTCGCATGCCAACAATGCGATTCTTTGTATGCTCTCGAAGCTCAAGGATGTCATGCGGAACTTCCACGTTCGACCCGCATCCTGGACATTCTACTGTCACAAGTTGCGCCATTGCCCCCCGAGGAGGCGTCTCCGTAGGCACGTGAGTGCCCATTTTTTGTGTCCTCGAAATAACACCAACAGAACTCTCGTGAAAAAATCTTCAACAAGTTCCGGAATTGAAAATGGAAAGATGCTGGCCAAAGTGAAGTAAAACTATTCACCAGTGGTTGTGGTCCCTGTGCTCAGTATTTCCATCCGGCTTTGCTCATCAGTTCCAACAACGGAAAGACTTTCAATTTACGAAAGCTCGCCAAACCTACTTAGATAGTTCACGAGATCTCGGCATATTATGGGCAACTACACTTAGTCTGCGTCACACTGGAGACCCAAAAAAAATTATTCGCCACACTAAAGGGTGAGGGTTAGGATTTATTCGTTACTCAAAATAAAACGGAGCGAAAAATATTTATTTATTTCCACACTGAAGACCGAAAAAAATTATTCGCCACACTAAAGGGTGAGGGTTAGGATTTATTATTTAGTCAAAATAAAACGGAGCGAAAAATATTTTATGCGTCACACTGAAGACCGAAAAAAATAATTCGTCACACTAAAGGGTGCGGGTTAGGATTTATTCTTTAGTCAAAATAAAACGAGCGAAAAATATTTATGCGTCACACTGAAGACCGAAAACAATTATTCGCCACACTAAAGGGTGAGGGTTAGGATTTATTTTGTTCCCAATTGAAACCCCCCAATACATCCTCATACACAATAAAATATATACTCAATCGGAAGTTCCAATACGTTTTGATAGACACTGCAGGTCTCCAAAAATCAACCCATTGACAACAACATACACATCATGTACAACGCAACATTTACACATACAACCACAACGATGCGCGAAATGCTCGCCGGACCCACGAAAGCGAGTCGCAGCGCCAGTCCAACGCACGCGCACTGCCCGTACTCCCCGTACTCCCCGTACTCCTCTGCCTCTGCCTCTGCCCCTGCCCCTGCCCATGCCGCCTGTGAGTACCTCCGCGAGTGCGTGCGAATGGATGGCGCGCCTGCCTGCCAGCCACAGCCACCCCCCCACGTCGATGATTTAATTTGCAAGCCCGACCAATTCGAAGCCCTTTTGCCACTGCTCGACGACCTTGAAATGCTGGACATCGCAGTGGACGAGTGGAACGATGTGTTGCAGTGGTGCACCACCCCGGATGCTCGCTCGACAATCACCGTTCCCACTTCTTCTGCCGCACTGCCGGCGTCCGTTCTCGGCGCCCCTCCAACGATGCCGATGTCGCCGCTTCTGCTCCCGTATTCACCTCCAACAACTTCATATTCTGCCTACAATTCGCAATCTGGCGCTTCGCCAGTCTCCACGGCGGCGTGCTACGGCGCGGTCGCTGGTAGCGGCACTAGTGGTGTCATCCAAAACTCCCGCGTTGCTTTACCGTCAGCGCCTGTCGTCGTCTTTGAGCCGCGACCCACAGGTGGCAGGAAAAATCTTACTCTCGATCAAGTCACGGAAATGCTGGAGCAACCAATTGACAGTATGCTCAATGGGGCCGACCTCGGCGTTCGGCGCCACATCCACCGCGGAATTCTCAATTCTGTCGGTCGCAAGGCACTTGTCCGAAGGATCCGCAAAGTTCTCCTTCCGAAACCGACACAAAAGGAGAAGGAGGCATGCCGTCATCGCGTGAAGGGCGTTTTGTTGCCCTTCATCTTCGGTTCTGATTATGGAAATGGTAATCTTCGCGTTGGTGACGCCAGTGGTAACACTGACCTGACCATCGTGTCGGATTTCGCACAGAAGATTGGGCTCGCCGTTGCAGGATATAGGACGTGACGGTCTGCCTTATTATAACATACTGCTTTACATTAATATACTGGCCGCTGTTACTGAGCCGGGAATCTTTCCGGCACTGACATCTGAATGCGGCAGGCAGAGTGCAAAAATGTGCGTTTTTTATTTACTCAACTAGTTGCGGTGTACATCAGTGTATTGTAGGCGCTCTTTTTCATTCAGCAAGAAATAAAAACAAATTCGACGTTTGAGTTGAAAGAACTCGGGAGAAATCGGCTCTCCCTGTTTCCTCGGCCTGTTTTTCGAAGCTGCTTCAGTTCACTCTGATTCAGGATCGCGAATCATCGCGGAGTGAACTGAAGCAGCGTCAAAAACAAACCCACCAACTGCGCCTGCAAAAACCGCAGCAGGATTGTCATTTGACTCAATGATAGCCTTACAGCCGAGGCCACCACGAAGTCACAGTATGATGATTACTGCCGGTGCTGACGTCCATCCGATTGCTGCATATCATGCATCAAGAGACTGCCGAATATTATCTCTGATGCCGTTTGCCCACGTTGCAACGCTGACGCAGTTCGACCTGACGTGGAGCCAGAGCACCGCGGCAGACAGCAGACGAAGTGAGTGTGGTTAGATTAACATTTTTGTATTAGTTCTTACAGTCAAAAATAATCGGACTTCAATTTTATTAAGTAAATGCCGCTGGTGAACGACGACGCAGCGTGTCAGTGGAGATGGTCGGCCCAGTGGCCGGCACTGTAACGGCAGGGAGCACTGAGTGCCGGCTCGGAGTGCCGTGTGGCGGCCCGGGCCTGTTGCCTTAAGTTAGTGTGCCGGGCGAAATAATTCAGTGTCCACGGCAGCTGTGCTCGGCCGGACCAGTTGTCAGCCGTGCCGGGCACTGGAACTGACCTGTCGGTGGTTGTACATAGTCATCAGTCCCAATGTCTTGGGCCGAGCCGATCACACTTGGCAGTACAAATTTCAAGTCAATGACCCACGGCCGACTGCGGGTATAAAGAAAAAAAAATTTGTGCATCGACAAAAATTAATTCTGAGGGATTATTTGAAGGCCCCAAAAAAAGTACCTTAGTATATAAAGTAGTATATAAAGTGATTGATCCACAAACATCGCCAAAAAAAATTGGCCTTGATTGACAAAGATGGACTATCACACGCACGACACATTGGAAGGAGAGCCTGATTTTCTCTCGAGAAAGCCCGCTTGCCAATTTAATTTCAACGCGGATGAGTTGGTCGCCTGTTGCAACGAACTCCTCGAGATCGAGGCCGTGGTGATGATGCCCGTGATGCCCGCAGCCGCACTCGCCACAGCGGCTCACCCACGGCCAGCCACCACCACCGCGCCGGCACAGTGTGCGGCCGCAGGGAGTCCGCCGTTCGGCACCGTCCCTGCGGCACAGCCCCCCGTCACTACTATTGTCGGGAGTCACTATCAGTCGTTGCCAGCAACGCCCACTCATTCGGCCACAGTGACTATCGTACAGTCGCAACCATCTCAGCCGCCAAGTGGCTTGAACGCGTCGACTGGCGGCGCGGCGCCTGCAAACCTACCCAGCGGAACTGACCCGATCTCGACCAACCACTCCACGACTTCGCTGAATGTTTCGGAACAGATCCACGATTTCGCATGGAAAGTTGTTGACTGCGTTAAGTTCCGTCTCGGGAATGAGATGGCGTTCCGTATGGTCGGCGATGACGTCTACCTTACGACCTCCGCGTATGCGGTTTTAAGAGAGTTGTTGATGGACATTTTACACCCGGCGCAAACACACGCCGCCCGCTCCAACGCTGTGGACCTCATGCATCGTCGCCACATCTACCACCTCAAAAAGAATAAGCAGTACGTCGCTCACCGGACCAGTCGCACAGGCAAGATAGGTCGTACCCAAGCGCAACACAGCCGTGTTCGGCTGTTGAATGATGGATCTTCCCTGCCCTGCCGCTTTCAGGCTTTCGTGTTCGATGCACTTCCGTCGTTTTGGGAGTTTCCAGCTCAGACGACGAAGAAGTAATCATTGAACAAGAGGGTCAACTTTGGACCTTCCCCTTCATGTGCTTATGAGCGATCGCCGTCCCGACATCTGATTTGTTTCTTTGTCCATACATTTTTTTTTACTTCCGTAAATCTTTCGGCCCAATCTCTGAAACTTAACTCATCTTCTTTTTCGAATCCGTATAAACATGCGTTTTCATCTTCTCAAAAAAAACAAAATCGTGGGCACTGAACACACTATTGTACTTGCCTTCAGTTGTAACCGACCGGCAGTGAGTTGCAATTGTGCAAAACAACTGCACTGACGAAGTCACAGTGATTGGATAAAGCAACTCAGCCGGAGACAGGGAAATGAAAAGCGATCCACATACGCAATACGAAAAAAGAATAAACAGACCACAGAAAATTAAAGCTGCAAGTGCATGCAACACAAAAGTTGATAAGCCCGCAGGGAGAGTCCATGTCAAAACAAGTTCCTCATCAGTGGCACTGCCGCCGCCTGATGCACAACGGCGGAATTTCGGCGTATCAATCAAACCGAACGACCACTTTATATAACGAAAACAAAACAAAATAGCCCATGGAAACACAGCCATAAATACAGCCTCCAAACAACAACGCAACTGCGGCATCTTGAGTGTGTGGGTCTGAAAAGGGCAGCAGTTGTTCAAAATGATACACCGTCCAACGTAGCCGGCAGTCCGTCTGACTGATGTACATTATACACACTGACAAGTACAGACTCGGCTGAAAATCAGTTTACGGCCGCGGCCAGCCGCCGGAGTGCCGCGGGGACGGTGGGCCGGCTCACGCAAAGACCAGCGTGAATTTGAGTGAGATGTCCGCACACAGGATAGTGAAGGACCCTTCCTCAATCACCCTCTGCTTATCCACGCCATAATAGGCGAGGTCGTCCGTCGTAAGTGTGAATTCGACCTATTTTTCGGAAACAATACGACAAAACAGGTTGAAGAATCAGAAGATTGAGTCGCATGTCGATAAGTCACCACGACCGTAAAAATGGATGCTTACATCTTTGGTCTCGCTGGGGCGCAAATCCAGCTTCTTGAAAGCCTTTAGCATCTTGATCTCCGGCGTAACGCGGCGGTAATCATCCGCCAAGTAAAGTAGAACCGTTTCCTTGCCGGGTATTTGACCCTTGTTTGTGACCGAGACACTGACTTGCAGATAGTCGCCCGGATGCACAACCGTTGCGTTTGCGCGGAGGTTGCTGTACCAAAACGTGGTGTAGCTAAGTCCGTGGCCAAACTCCCACTGGAACCGAACGGGCATGTCGTTGACCTTGTGATAGTACTATTATTCATGTGTGTGTGTGTGTATACGTGTGTGTGTTTGTTAAATGAGCCTCGCATGGGCGTACTCTTCTTGTTGAACATGCTGTTGGTTAAGACTCGAACCGCACACGCACATTTCGCGTGCGCACAGACATAAGCACACACCACTCACACACACACACACACACCTGCAATAACGCCCCCGTGCTCTCTGGATACGAGATGGGCATCTTGCCGCTCGGGTTCGTCATACCCAAAAGGATTTCAGCCACGCACCGACCACCTGCGTGTGGTGCAGTGCAACAAGATTGCATAAGGGAATTTTCGGTGTCGACGTGTCAACAGAAGATGATAGCAAGACGAGAGGTGGTGAGTTCAGTGCCGTACCGTCAGGACCAGGAAGAAACGCATTGACAACGGATGATGCCATTCCTGGAATCTCGTTAAGTACGCGTGGGCGTCCCTGAAACAGAACCACGACAATCGGCAGTCCTGTTGTATTGAGGGCAGCAACAACATCTGCACACGACGTCGGAAGGCGGGGGTAAGCACAAGCAAAACAAAAAGATTGGCTATCATGTATGCTGCAAGCATCCCTTGTGACGTGTTTTTTTTTTTTGCGCCCCCATCACGACTCACCTTGTTGTCCCTGAGGCAATGTCATGTCGGTAATGTCTCCGAATCGCTCGGCGTAAATGTTCTCCCCCAAGCAAACAACTGCCACGTCGGACTGCCGGGCGAGGCTGATGAGGCTTGCCATCGACGCTTTTGTGTACTCTCCGTCAATATCGCAGCCTGGTTCGTGCACAATGTCTATCCGACTCCCCATTGTTGCGGCTTTGAGTGCATCGAGAACGGTTATTCCGTACGGAAACTCGTCGTCAGAGTAAGCGCCTTGCCAGTGCACAGACCAGCCACCCGTCTGGTACGATATCGAGTCGCACGACGGCCCTGCTACCAGTATGCGCTTCTTCTTGAGGGACCGCACTGTAATGGGGAGGACGTTGTTGTCGTTTTTCAGTAGAGTCACACTTTCCCTGCAGATATCAAGCGCGAGTTCCCTATCTTCTTTACTGCCGATTGTCCCAATGTCTCGTGCGTGCGGATCCGGCATCGAGTCTTCGAACAAGCCCAAATCTTTTTTCAGCTGCAATATTCGCCCTGCTGCGATGTCTATGCGCTCCGCAGGGACTTCGCCACTCTTCACGAGTTTGTAGACGTAATCGGCGAACGACGTGTCAAGAGGCACCATGCTGTTTGTGCAGCGAAATGCAGTGGAATCCGCGTCAGTGGCATTTGTTGAGGCGAGAGAGATTGCTGCACCCTCATTGACAACCACATCCGTGGTCTGTGGACTGCGTGTCACGTGCGAGCTCACCTCATGTCGATCGATGTGTCCATCATAGCCATTTTGACGGCATCTTCCTGCGTTGCGGCAACCTTGTGAAAATCGTGCAAGTCCTCGATTTCGGCATAGTCCGTCACGAGCATTCCTGTGTATGGTGATATATGTGGTCCGGTGTTATGTTATGTTGTGCGTATGCATGCTCTAGAAGACGCATCCTGCTGGTCACACATTGCCCCGTCCTTTTCGCTCTCTGTGCTCGTCCCACCATTGAATCCCAGCTCGTCCCGCAACAGATCTTTCAAGTACTGCGATGATGATGCAACAGGGACGCCATTTATCTCGTTGTAACTCTCCATGAACGTCCGCACATTTGCGCCGACGGCCGCGCGAAACGATGGAATGAAGTATTGCCTGTGGTGACGGTGGGTGTTTGATCGCACGATATCAGGTTAGGCTGTTGTTTGCCTACTATCTGCGATGTTGTCCAAGGGATTCATCACTGTCATGGTTGGTCACAATGCACTCACCAGAGGAGGCGGTCAGGAATCCAAGAGGGTGACCTGTCAGACCCCGACCGAGGGTTGGAATAGCCCAAAAAGTGCTTTGCGCAGGCGGCAACCTTCCCGGTATTACTGCGAGTGCAAGCCAGACGCGCACGTGAGACAGCGGGCAAACAAAGCTTATGTCGCACAATAGGTAGTGTGGATCATTCACATGGCCTCCTGTCGCTTCCACAGGCGGACCAGCTCATTACAGGTGCTCATTACAGGCGCATTACCTTCCCCGCAACGACTTTTCGGTGCCGTCGCCCTGCATTCCTCGTATAATCGCCGCGCCCATCACCGAAGCCAGGTAAGGATCCTCCCCAAACGTCTCATACACGCGAGGCCAGATTGGCTGAACCGCAATGTCCAAAATGGGAGCAAATAGCCACGGAATTCCTGATTTGGGAAGGGCAAGGCGTGTTACGCAAATTGCACACACCTGGCCAAGTTCATCTCTCGGCTCCCTATTTGGCATTCTTCACGAATACAAGTAAGTGCACCCTCATATTACTATGAAAGAATGTCCTACCAACTGCGCGTGTGTCTTTCGCAGTCACCGCGCCCATTTGTTCGATGAGCTCGGGACAAAAAGTGGCCGCCGACCCGATTTGTTGGGGAAATAACGTTGCACCGTCAATGTAATTCTGCGCGAAGGTGCGTCGGGATGATCATTACGACACATGGAAAATACACACATCATGGATTGCCAAAAGTGCTTCTTGTCGTGCGCACGTGTAAACAGATGCAGTGACTACCCACGGCGCCATGCACAGAATCGAGGCCATAAATCATTGGAATCTTGTTGCCCTTTGTTGTGCACGCCGTCTGAATTTGACTGATGATGTCGATCCACTGCGACGAATTGAGGTTGTGAACTTTGCCCCACAAGCCCGGATTTGTCGGGCTGCCAATGGCGGAGACACGAATATAGCGAAATTATTAGCAACACGGCCACCCAGTCACTCAATCACAGCACGCGTGCCTACGTGTTGCCCGCCGAGCGAGTTTAATCTCCAGACCGACCTGTTCAAGAAAGATCCCACGTAATAATTTTCGACAGCGTATTCGAGTTTCTCGATATCCAGTTCGAGCGCCTCTGCCTGTAGCAGTCGATGCGTTTAGTACATGCGTTTATATTGTTGTTGGCAATCAGAATCTTGGACTGAGCATATATGTGAAATTGTGTCGAATGGCGCATCCTTATTCCCCACCTTCAAAATGTAGATTATGTCGAGTTGTATCATCTGCCCAATTTTCTCTCGCAACTTCATGCGACTTAAAATTTCCTTCACTTCCTCATCGTATGGCGGTGACACAACAGCTGCGTAGGTGACGGGGCCAAGCAATTGACTTGAGTGACCAGATATTGGATGATGGAGTCAAGTCGAGGACACTGGCTCACAGTCACACGCTCATCTCACAGTAATTCCACACCGCCACGGTTGCCGAATAAAGCACTCACGTTTTGGGTATGGCCAGGGCATAATCGAGGGCGACTTTGACGTACGCATTGCCCTTCCAGAAGCGCAATGATACACAAAGATCGCCGAAAGCACGATCAAAATGAACGAGATCTTCATGGTGGAGGCGGACGCAGCAGCTGCCGTCCTTCGAGGCATGCTCTCTTTTAAAAACAATACCCGCGGATTGAGGTATCGTCAGGTCAGCACTTGACAACCCACTAACACTACAAGACTGAAACGGGACCGGCCAGTAAATAGATTTTTTAACACCACGCTCGTTGTTGCTAGAAAAGCGTGCCTTTGGCATGCGTCTCTCTCTCTCTCTCGCTTTCTCTCTCTCTTTCATTCTCTCTGTGTGGAACTTTTGTCTCGTCGTGTGTCTCAAAATGCAGACAAGGGTAGGGCAACATGAAGGTGAAGTGGAGTTGCACTGAGATGGAAACGGGCCAATCAGCGCGTGTGTAGGGCAAGCCAGCCAATCAGGGTGAAACAACGGCAATGATGACGCTTCCCCCCTTTGTTCTCCTCACATCGGACGCACGCAAAGAGTATGCGTGGAGGGCATTACCCACCAACACCACACATCAAAACAGTAGGCTCAGTTTGGTTTGAATGATTTTGTATAGTATTTATAGGCATTCTCGGCATACGGAAGTAAATGGTTGTGTCAAGTGACAAAAAGGGTAAGATTTACGACCGCGAGGGTATATACCCTCATTTTCTTCCGAAACGCAAGTAAACAAACGCGGCGATCGCGATTCCACCAATGACAGTGAGGGGAACAGCAAACTTCTTCAGCCTTTCGTGATCCTCGTGCAAGCGATACGCCTCCATCACCCGCTCACAGTCTCCCACAGTGGGACGCCAGTGAGGCTGGAAATTTTCAAAAACAGAGAGGTAGGCGACGTAAGTACTTGAATATACAGAGTCATCAACGAAAAGTTGCACAAAACTGCCAAAACACAAAAAGCACAAACCTCTGCATGTCTCGACCTCTGTGCCGAAATGATGAGCGCCAGGTGGCAAAACTCATCTTCGAGAAGTTTAATGGTCTTTGTCTTTGTAAAGTGCTCCAAAAGCTCTGGACATTTTGGATCGGTCCCCCAGTTATTTGACAGGGCGTCGTAATGTATGTCGCATGTATGAAAATATACGAACGAGAAAAACTTGGGTCCTTGGATTTCATCCCACACTTGGCGCGGAGCGTTGCAGTACACTTGTAATAGGATGGACGCGAACATGACGCGCAAATTCTGCAAGCGTGTTATCAATATATGTGAGTTGGCGTTGGAGTGCATGCAATACCGGCTGAAACGAGCAGATTCCCAAAGAGCAAGGCTCACTCACATGATGAGTCTGCTTGATCAACTTCGAAGCGCTTTGGTTCATATCAAGGGCTGCAATTGCGCTGCGACCACGATCGAGGTTGTCTTGAAAGTTGATGAAGGCGCTGATTGTGCCGTCGAGATCCTGCACGACGTCATTGATGCAAACAAGTGGGATCCAATGATATGACGTCAGCTTCTTTGGCATAAGTTCATGGCATAAGTTCATGCAAGCTGCTAAATCATCATATACTTGCGAGTAGGATGTACACTCACGCCGAAGTCGGGTGTCTTGTGGTGCAGAATGGTCTTTAGACGCCGTGCGTATTCAGCCATTTTGATGCCGTGCGATTGTCTGAAAGAGTATTGCGGATTTTTTATATATCTAATCACAACTTTTTGTGTTTTTACACACAACCACCTTTTTTTTGTTTAGTGTTGTGTTTTTGTTGTGTGTGTGTTTTTTTACGTGTGAACGTCGTTGAAATAAGCAACTGTGGTTTATATACTGCTCCTCGATAGTACCTCGCAATCCCCGTTGTCATCGCTTTTCACTTTGGAATGTGGGGCGGTGTCGCAACATAATCCGAGATATCGCAATAAATCAGAGTGTAAATTTACCGACATCTCGCTACGAATGTTAATGTTCCGTCGCCTCGCTGTCCAATCAGGATGCAGCATTTGCACCGCAACACCTCACATCATGTGATCCAGGATCGATTACATGCCATACATTTGCCATACATTTTCCATAGTGTCCAGTACCTGCTAATATGTACTTAATGAACGGTTCCAATTTGTATGCGCTGCTATAGGCCTTACTATTTTTTTGCACCAATCCCGTGACTTATCGGCGGCATGTTTGACTCACAGCGCGGATGCGAGGGAAGCACATGACGTTCCAACATTGTTCCAGATGGATGGATGCCCAAAACGTATTGCTTTGTTTCCATGCTACATAGTTGGCCCATGCTACTTATCTGACCTGATTGAAGTGGTTGGGTTGATTGACAGGCAGTGTTCACAATCCACAATCGGTTTGCCATCAGCGCTCCTGCTGAGGGTTGCCTGTCAACAATGAGCACTATGAGCATCAGCAGCTGCGGCGACGACGAGAGGGCGCCGTTGATGGGGTGAGATAATCCTTTGAATGTAACATATTGGACGTCTCCAATTTTGGTTTGGCCTGCTGTATAATCGTGCCATCGCTTACTTATGCTGCAGCCATCGTCGTCGCCTTGATTCCACCGAGGTTGCCGGTTTGAGACAAAGAACGCTGTCAACGGCAGCGGCCGACAATGTGAGTGATTGATTCATCGCATTAAGTGGATGCTCATTTAAAATGTGGTCTAAGTGCGTCTGTGTGTGCATTATTAAACAAGACTCGCCAATGGGCGCGCGCTTTTGGTGCAGTTTATTCCTCAAGAAAGGCTCAACCGCTATGCAAGCAAGGTGCATCCAGAGGTAATAATTGAAAGAAAACGAATGAGAACTATTAGTATAGCACATCCCTTTTTTGATTGCTGCGTGCGCACGTGATGTGCGCCTCTTGGATCCACTTTTGTAACCCATCGCGCATGTGCCTGTGCGTCTGTTCCCATTCTCAGTGGGACTCACTCGACTACGATAGATGCGAAAACTCGCTATACATGGAGCGCGTCCGCTCCGAGCCATTGTCTCAGCAGCGATGGCATAGCGGCATCAAGTGGACTGTCACTTTTATGATTGCCGTTGCGACGGCCCTCGTTGCGTTTGTGATCAATTTTGCCACGCGTAAACTGTTGACTGCGCGCCTTGATCTCTTTTCACGCGAAATCGACCGATGCACTTCGCGGGGATGCCTCGTGGTTCCCGTCGCCATCAATGTGGCCTTGAGCGTACTGCTTGGTGTTGTGTCGTCACTTTTCTCGGTTTGGGAGCCCGCATCAGCGGGGAGTGGTGTGCCAGAGGTCATATGCTATCTGAATGGAATCAAGATCCCGCACGTCGTCCGGGTCAAGACGCTCATTGCAAAGTCATTCGGCGTCGTCTTCAGGTTGGTGTTTAAGTTTTAGTCCCACCAAAGAGTGGTAATTTGCTTGCAATCGGTTTTGGTTGTGGGTGTGACTGCAATACGGGAACTTATCTTCAGTGGCACACCTTAATTAGAGCTTTCCATCGAGTTAATATTTGTGAAAATGGAGGACAACTGCGGCAGCATGCGCACGTGTATGTGCGTGGAGAGGGCGAAGAGGAGGAAGAGAGGGAGTCGGGGTGGGGGTGGGGGTGGGGGTGTGTGTTCTTTCAACCGTCTCGGGAATGTGTGGGATGCTCACACACACTCGCTTCGGCAATCATGTGGCAGCGTGGCGTCCGGAATGGCTGTGGGCAAAGAGGGACCGATGATCCACATTGGTTCGATCATTGCTGCGGGAGTGTCGCAGGGAAAGAGCACATCCTTCAAAAACATCGACTCCGGATTCAGAATGTTCCGCAACGATCGTGCCAAGCGGGATTTCGGTGTGTGTGTGTATGTGTGTGTTGGTACTATTGCACTCGTGTCTGTGCAACTCAAGCCTGGAACCGATTGCGCGTTGTGGGGCGTGTGTGTGTGTGTGTTTTCTTGTTAAAAATTACTGTTTTTTGAAGACTTTTATTGATTGCAGCGTTTGTTGGCACAGTGTGTGTGGATGTGTGGGTGGGTCTTCTCCACATTGCTTCGTGTTAACGTAACACTTCATTGCAACAATTGTATGGCGCATGACAAATCACGGCTTTCTCTCTTCTCTGTGGTGGAGTGCTAAAGGCATAGCTGTTATTAACTCCGAAATGCTTCATTCATCCTTCTACCGCTTGTCACCTGCACACGCACACGCATACGCACACGCCACCTTTCTATCCCACTAAAGTTGCCTGTGGTGCCGCAGCAGGTGTCGCCGCCGCCTTTGGAGCACGTGAGTACACTACGGTTTCTCATTGTTGTTCATATGTGACGGACTCAACACACACACACACTCTCTTCGCGTTCGCAGCAAGTGCATACAAACGACACATTGCAACATATATATTTAAGGACGCCTATGCACGACCTAACACATTTCATCTTTTTCTTTTCTTTCCCTCATCCCACCACAATGGCGCAGCAATTGGTGGAGTTTTGTTCAGTCTTGAGGAAGGATCGTCGTTCTGGAACCAGGCCCTCACGTGGCGATCGGTGGGTTGGCAATTGGCAACAGCCTTTCTTCCCCCGTCACTCGATTCTTCGTTCGCGAAATGACGTCGTTTTTGCGGCTGTCGCACTTTTGCGGACCTTACAATTATTACTCTCTCACAAACTAATGTGGTGTATGTGCAATTCTACTTGCCGCTGACTCTATTGCTCTGATTTGTATCCTTGTATCTGCGACCTTTCTTGTTGTTCATATTGTCGTCACTTTTGCTTTTGGTTATGATCGACAGTTTTTTTGCGCAATTGCGTCGACGTTTGTGCTCAACCTCTTCCTGTCGGGCGTTGACAAGGGCTGGGGCGATCTCTCTAATCCTGGTCTCATCACACTGGGATCATTTGACGACGACCTCTACAATCCGGTAATTGCAAAAGCACTCACTCAACGGACACACAAACTGACTCACCTGAACTCAGTTGATGTGACTGTGTCTATAGCTCCGCAGAGAATCAGTGCTCTCCCGTCCCTCAAAATCCAACAAACAACACACACAACTGTGTCTTTTATTGAGAATGTCACACTTAACACCAGCCGCTCACTTTCATCCCACTCACCACCCTTGCCATCCGCGCACTCTCACTCAGACATCGAATAAGCCGTGGACGGGCTACGATCTCATTGCCTTTGCACTGATGGCTGTCGGCGGCGGTCTTTTTGGCGCGCTTTTCAACACGCTCAACAAGCGCATTACGGCGTGGCGCATGGTCCACGTGCACCCGCGGGGCGGCGCTGCCAAGGTTGCTGAGGTCGCCCTCATTTGCGCAGTGACATCCACTCTGATGTTTGTGCTGTCGTTTTGGGTTGGCCAGTGCCGGTCAATATTGGACACTGAAAATCAGGATCTTATCATGCGCCAGTTTTTCTGTCCCAAGGGAACTTACAATGACATGGCCACAATTGCATTCAACGGAGAGGTGAGAGGCCATGCCTGTGTCTGTGTTTTGTTGTTTTGGTGTGTGTGTGTATGTGTGTCAACCATGGTATAGTCCCGAAAAACTACTAAGTAATAAGCATATGCAATGCCAATTGCTCTCGTAATTTCGAGTTACATTGCTAATTCCGATTCCATTTTCCGATTCCCAGGAGGAGGCAATTAAGCAGCTCTTCCACCTTACCGGTAATTTTACAATTCCGACGCTATGCACGTTCTTTGTCGTCTTTTTTCTCATCATGTGTTGGACGGCGGGTTCGTGGGTGAGCTCGGGACTGTTCATTCCCTCGCTTCTCTGCGGCGCCGTGTATGGGCGATGCGTCAGTGTGCTCATCATGACGGCATTTCCCGGCTATCAGGTCAACGCCGGGTCGTATGGTGAGTGCGTTTGTTTGTTGTTCCGCGGTGCGTAAACTATGGGCTGTGTGTGCGTGTGTGTGTGTGTGTGTGTGTGTTGGTTTGTGTCGCACTGTGCTTTGGATGCTTTTGTGTTGGAGCATCTAAGCCGCCACCTCTGTGCGACACACCTTGCAGCATTCAAACCGTCAACTAAATTTACTGTCTTTCACACACACACACACACACACACACACACACACACACACACACACACACACACACACACACACACGCGCGCGCGCGCGCGCGCAATGCCACAGCGCTAATTGGCGCGGCGGCCTTCCTCGGCGGCGTCGTACGGATGACCATCAGTCTAGCCGTCATGCTTATTGAGTCGACGCAGCACATTTCGTATGCAATGCCACTCATGGTTGCGCTTATGATTGCGAAGCTTGTTGCCGACGCGTGCAACGACGGCCTCTACCACATAATCATCCACCTGAAGAAGCTCCCCCTCCTCCCGTGGGCGGCGACGCGGCCTATGCGGCGGTTCTACGCCCACCAGGTTGGTTGTGCGTCGCCTTGATTTAATCGAATTGTTGTGTTTGTGGTCGTGTTCGAATTGGGTCTGCGTGTGGGCGTGCTGCTGCATGCATTGCCCTGTCCATCCCTTTGAGTGGGCTCATAACATATTATTTTGTGCTGATTGCGCTGCACAACTGCGTGGGGTCGGGTGTTGTTTATTTGCTGTTTTGCTTTAACTTGTGTGGAGCTTGCGTCCACTTCGACATCTCTCCTGATGAATGTGTGCTAATCCGTTCCAACTGCAATGACATGCAGCTCATGTCAAAGGACGTCGAGTGCATACGCGAGCTCGAGCAGGTGCGCACAATCATCACTCTTCTCCGCTCAAAGCGTCACAATGCATACCCCGTCGTGGAGGACCCCGATATGGACGGTCCCGAATCGCGAACATCGCGCGACCACGGCGTCTTCTGTGGGCTCATTCAGCGACAGCATCTCATCGGAATGCTGCGTGGACGCGCGTACGGACCACTCGGAGCGGACGGCAATGTCGACTGTCGACAGCTCGCTTACGACGAAATGATGGACCAGTATCCCCGCTATCCGGACATCGATGAGGTCGTTGTGCCACCCGAGGACATGGACCTGTGGATGGTGCGTATGTGCGAATGTGTGAGTGGGTTTGGGTGTGTCTGGGTCTGGGTCTGGGTCTGGTCTTGGTTGGTCTGCATCTCTGTGTCTGGATGTGTGGGTTTGGCGGGAGTGTGCGCTGGTGCATACATTTTGATATTTGTGCTTTCGCGATGGCTTCTCGTCCTTGCATACTTCCTCTTCCACCTCTTTCCTTGCTCTCTATCTCATGTAAGGTCTGTCTCCCCATATTCCCTGCCGCAATTCAATTCAATTCCATTGTTTTTTGCCTTTGCAGGACATGCGACCATACATGAACCCATGTCCGTATCTCATACAACACAAGTGCCCACTCCACCGCGTGTTTGAGCTGTTTCGGACGATGGGCCTCCGACATCTTGTCGTCGTCAACCGCCGCAACTGTGTTGTGGGCATCATCACACGCGCCGACCTCGCCTTTGTGACCTTCAGTCCAACGCCGGCAAAGGATGAAATGCGCGAGAACTCGGCGGGAGTCGTCTGAGGAATGCCGCGGTACTCACGCCACTCGTTCGCGGTGCAGCGTTGTTTGCACTTCATGACAGCACACCAGGCACTGACATATGGGATGTGGGGTGATCTGACGGAATCGTGCCTCGGTACTGCACACTGTGCAATGCTCCTAATGGCTCTGACGTAGTCGACCCTTTTCCCTCAGTTGTCAAGGCGAGCCCTCTATTTATTGCGGTGGCTTTTCATCCCCAACGGGATTGAATTCGGGATTGGGTTGGCTTGAAGCCAGTCTCATCCTCAGTCTCCATCTTCACTCTGCCCTCGCCGCGTCTGATCAATTCGCACTGAGTGCGCAAGCAAGTGGATATGTGTCTCTTTGTCTCTTTTTCAGCATCAATATAAAATTGATCCATCGCATACTTTGAGACGGAAAGGCTGGCCTTACTATGTGTTTTTTATGCAAAATGACCGCCGTAGCGCTGTTGTGCGTGTATAGTTATTGTGTGGGTTGTTTGCTCTTTCTGCTTGCTAAACCCAGGACCGCGGAATGAACGAGCTCAACTCTCAGTCACACGGCATTCGATGTATTAAGGGCACGTACTCTATATACTGCAACAACAAAAGTCGGCGTATTAGAGCGGCAGTGCCATCACGAACGCCCAGTAGGTCGGGTTTGAACCGTTAGACGATTAGAGCAGTCTGCTAGCAGAGCGGTTCTCCGCAGCAATGCCAATCCAATCCTGCAACGTACTTTAAAGCTCCCTGAGAAGGTATCCGCGTGCAAAGTGGAGCATTACACAACCGCTTCCAACACTACTATCAATCAGTAATACCAATTGTACAAGTGTCGTGGCATCACTCCCACGTGGGCGATTTGATTCGACTCTGGCACAATTCAAGGCAGCATGGACGCATTGTCGTTGTTTTTGTTTCCCACGCAGTAGGCGTGCTTGCAACCTTGCCAAGTGCATCGGTTTGGTTGTGCATTGACGTCCAGAAGGGCAAAGGGGCAGTGGCGGCTCCGTTATGCATGCGCGGAGGGGGGGGGGGGGGGGG
>CALSCR010003702.1:0-11172 GCA_943704495.1 Pigoraptor chileana | reverse complement strand
CCCCCCCCCCCCCCCCCCCCACACACACACACACTCACCGTATGCAGTCAGTTCATTGGGCATGACCGACACCGTTGCGAGTCTTTCGATTTGGCGCTGGAGGATGTCCCGAACGACCTGCATGGTGTGATTGGTGTGATTGTTTGCAGACAGATAGTGGTTGCAATACTGTTAAGCCTCACGCGAATATCGTGGACATCGAGCATGGGTCGAAAGCAGAAGACTCGCTCCACAGCAAGGTAGAGGCGCACATATGCAGTGCAGGCAGACCCACCCCGACATGAAGCACATATTCGGCAGCATAGTCCTGGAAGTCCGACTGGATAGCCACGTTAAGAAGGCCAAAGAGCGGAAGCAACCAATGAATTTCAAACCCAACCGACAGACAGCTCCACTACTGGGCATAGTCACCGTCGAGCTTTAGTCTCAACAACAGATCAAGTTGCTTCAAACACACCTCACTGCCCTCCTTTCCAAGCACTTCCATGGCCTTTCCCGCACAGCGGAGGAGATCCACAACGGCCTGTGGATCACACGCCAGATGGTCAGAGACACACATTATGAGTGCTATGAAAACGACAGGGAGGGCGATAAGCGCACATTCCGTACAATGAGCGAACAGTGCCGTGCACCTTTTCTGCAGTCTCGAGTTCGTGTAGCGTGCCGGTGGTTGCAGCGGCGGCAGTCATCTCGCGCGCGTCGCTGTCGGCGTCAGGGCGATCGGAGTCAGACATCATTGACGAAAAGTGGTGTTTGTGCAATCTGTTGCTTGAGCTTTGTTGTCGAGAGCAATCAATTCGTTATGTATCTTTTAAGCTTAGAGATCAGGAATCGTAGATAGCTGTTTGCGCCGGAATTCCCCAGAGTGAGTCACGTGAAGACTAAATCTAGGAGTCGGACACTGAATTTAGGAGTCAGTCTGGGATGTGCGGGGAAAACAAAGCCAACTCAGACTCCGTCGATAGAATGGATGGTCAAGAAACGCGATTGAATAACAAGGACATCTTTGGCTCCAATTTCACAAACGCATCCGACAGCCCCTGCCTGTGCTGTGCTCTTTTGTTAGTGTCGGTAAGCAAGATACCGGTATTTCATACGACGCAACCAATTGGTGTTGGCAACCAACGTACTGTTCTGCGCCGCCGAGTGTCACAGTCGCAGTCGCAGTCCGCCATCACACTTCCATTGGAGGCTCCATTATGGATCAGTTAGGCTGACGGGCGCCCTGCGTGCTTGCCAGTTCGGGCGCGTGGCGTTGGCCTAAGTGGTTGGTGTGGCTGACTTGGGAGGGTCATAGCGCACTTGCGAGTGCCACGATTGAGGCGACGCCTAGACAGACCGGACAGTTTGAACTTGCTGCAGCAATTGCACCGTTATTTGTGCGACAAAATGGACACCATCGGACGGCGTAGTGGGTATCTGCAGAAGCAGGGTGGCAACATTAAATCGTGGAAACGGCGTTGGTTCATCCTTCACATTGACGCTGATGGCGGCGACGACGAACCCATGACACGCAGCTTCTCTCCCGGCCAGCTTCTCGATCAGTCACGCCGGTTCGCGGTACGCGGGGCAACGCTCCGGTATTACAAAGGGGCGGATGGGTCTCTGCACGAGGCGCTGGGCGTCATTAATATGGCTGACTGCGTGGTGATCGAGGATGCCGAGCTGGCTCTCAAAAAGCCAAACAGCTTCCGCCTGGTGACGCCCACCCGCACATACATTTTTATTGCTGAAAACCGCAGGTATGTCCCCAGTGCTATCCTCTGAGTGTTGTATCACTGTTTACCGTTGTTTTAGGCTATTTGGCACCGTCACAGCTTACTCCCGCACATGTCAACTGGCTGACTGACTGGTCCTGTTGCCAATGCGGCCATGCGTTGTGTTGTGGTTGTGGCGTGCAGGGAGGCGGACGAGTGGATCGGCTCGTTAACGCGCGTCGTGCAGCACTTGCGCGTGGGCCGCACGGGATCAGCCATGTCCTTGGCGACGGATGTTAGCCAGTCGTTCTCTGGGACGCTCTCCTCCACGGGCGACATTGGGGCCTCTGTTACGCGGGGACACGGTTTTAGTCCGTCGGCAGTGTCGGCGATGGCCAGTGAGCGCATTGCTGACCGCGAATCGTCCGACGTGGACGATTCCGCCGAGGAGGGCGATGACGGGGGCGTGACGTCGTCGTTGGTGGCAGCGCAGGCCCCGGGCGCGCCAGTCGACGGCGGAGGGGTCCCAATTGCACACTCGTCTGCGCCACACCACGCCGCGCATGGGGGGTCATTCGGATCCGACGACAGCAGCACCGGGCATTCCTATGGACACTCAACGCACCTGCCCTCGCACCCTCCGTCACATCCATCGTCGCTGCCCCCGAGTGCGCGCAGCAGCGTAGCGTTGTCGAGGGACATTTTGTTGCAGCAGGGAGGCTTGGGATCGCCGCTGCTGTCGTCACAGGGCGGCATCCGCATGAGCCTCCAGCGCGGGATGGACCCTCTGGTGCTTTCTCCCATCTTGAGCGGCGCGTCAACTCCGGGTCGGCCGGGGTCGATATCGTTGCCTCAGCCGACAGTACTTGGGTCGACCGGTGCCGACGACGTCCGTGGGTTCCTGCTCAAGAAGAAGGAGGGCAAGAATTGGAAGCGGCGGTGGTGCGTGCTCACGGGGCGCAGCCTATCATACTTCAAGGCCGAGATCAGCGAGGTCGCCCAGGGCGCCATCGACATTGAGAGCGGGACAACAGTGTCGGACGCCGACGCAGATACCCGCAAGCCGAACAGCTTCAAAATATGCACGGGTGGGACAACTTACTATTTTGTGGCCGAGACGGTACACGACAAGGACCTCTGGATGAACGGGCTGCAGACCATTGCGCGACTGGCGGCGTCCGTCGCTGAGCTCGTGGCCTTATCTGTCCCGGGTGCACTCATGTCGGCTGATGCGTCGATTGGCACGCTCTCTGCCGAGAACTGCGTCGTGCGGGGGCAGGGCGTCGAGTCTGGCGTTGTCGGCATTGAATCTGCGTTTGTTATTGAGGCGCGCGATGGGGCCGGTAACCTGCGCGGCGGACGCAGCGATCCATTTGTAGTGAAGATCAATGGGCCGTTCGATGCCGCCCGTCCCGAGGCTCGCATCAAGAACAACTGTGACGGAACATACCGCGTGGCGTACACGTGCGAGTCCGAGGGCGATTATGTTGTTGCCATAACGGTGGACGGCAACCACGTCGCCGACAGCCCCTACTATGCCCCTCACGACGACACGGGAACTGCGGGCGACAGGCGCTCCGGCTCCACGTCCAGCAACGGATCGGCGGTATCGGGAATGGGTACACCGGGGTCGTTCATGTCGCTGCCCCGGAAACTCTTACAAGAGCGACACTCGGTCAACGCGAAACAGCTGCACGCACAGCACCAGCGCGACAACAATGCCAGCATACAGCGCGCGTTTCTCGACTATCTTGCCGCGCCATGAGTGCGCATTAACAATGTGCTGTGATGTCTGTCTGCCCGCGCCCGCATGCTATATGCTATAACATTGTGGTGATACTCAAAAACTGCGCATGCTTTTCATAAGACCATGGAAATTTGCATATATTGTTGCTCAAAGAGTAGTATTATGCACTGTAGGACAAAGGCACAGGGACACACAACACTCACTGGCGGGAGGGGCATTTTGCAGGGTGCAATGGCCGACATGGACTCACTACTGACCCGCCCTCTAATCACGGAAAGCGGCGATGCTCCTCGTGGATGGCGTCCAGAAGCCCCTTTGATTCGAGCCATTTTTGGTTGAATAATCGCGCAAAGTACCGCTGATTGTGATGAAAGCCGCGCCGAGGCGAGAAAGGCATTGCAGAGGTCAGATAGCATACACCTCCAGATAAAAGTGTTGCACAGCTGTGCATGCATGCGATGGACTTTGCGTTGTGGCCCCACTTAAAATGGCCAGCCTTAGCGTCTTATAGCAACGTGCTTTCAAGTCCACAGACAAATGTGCGCCCCACCTGACCGGAGTCGCAGAGAACAGTGGCGACAGTGTGCCCGGGGCCGAGTTCACGGGCAACTTGCACAGCTGCGGCCACGTTGAGACCCGAAGAGGCGCCCACAAATATGCCCTCCTCATGAAGGAGGCGATATGTCTGTAGAAAGAATGTACACAAACGTCAGGCGAGCGGTGGTCATCTGACCACTTACTATGCTCAGCTCCGGAGACGAAGCGATTCAGCAATAGGCAGGAAACTGCACAGCCCTAACAGTGAGGATCGGCAGGCGATGAATGGATTCGCATTTGCACCAATGTCGTATGGAGCCCACCATTTCAACAGAGCGGCGATCGTCCACAGTGAATGCGCTGTCTATTGGAGCGCCCTTAAGGTTGTCTGTTACACGGCCCTGGCCAATGCCTGCAACGCCCGACAACGGCGCCATTCGACAAAAAATGTCAGCAGCAGGCCCGTCTGTGCTCACAAAACACGCCACAATGCCATGAAGAGCAGAATATGGTACAGAAAATGGCCCAAAGTGCACGAACGACGCACCCTCAGTGATGGAGCCCGTGCCTGTCCGTTCAAGAATCCCGCGCATAATCCAGGCGGCGAGAACACTGCCCATCGGATCCGCCAGCGCAATCCGCACATTCTTGTTGCGCTCCTTCAGATACATTGCCGTCCCTTGAAACGACAATACAACGAAATATAAAAAATTATCCAAATATCAAATCAAAACAGCCTTTCGGGAGTAAGGAGGACGCAAGGGCATGGTATGAGGAGGTTTCCGGATAGAGAACGCCACCGGAAGCGATGCCCTTCGAGCGGGCGAGTGAACGATCCATCAGCGAATCAATGATATGAAACATGACCACTGCACAAACAGCAGACAAACCTGCAAGAGTGCCTCCTGTTCCAGTAGCGCAAGTGAATGCATCCACTCGGCCGCCTAATTGGGGGGGGGGGAGGCAAACGACGTCAGAGGTTTGAAGCGGCGGAATGGAATCGGGACATGGCACAGTCGTTCACTCACCGGTTTGCTCCCAAATTTCGGGGCCAGTTGTCGCATAGTGCGCGCGTCGATTCGCCGTGTTGTCAAACTGCGCCGGCGCGATGCAAGTGACGCACATCCGGGTGAGCAGACCGACGCACATCCGAGTGAGAGTGCAAATGCAGCAAAAAGGCACTCTTGTTGCATTTCCGTTGCTCATGGTGTTACAGACAAGGGCGGGGGAGGCAGTGGGCGCTCCAGTTCATTCGGTTCCCACCTGGTTAGTCCACACTGCATTCGGAATGCTTTCTGCGAATCGCTTAGCCTGGTGATTGTAGTTGTTGGGGTCGGTGAAGGCCACGGCGGGAACGGCGCGCACCTCCGCGCCGAGAACGCGCAGAATGTCCTGCAACATCAAATAGGCCAATATCTAAATATGCGTGCATCCATATATTATACAAACATACAAACATGCATATATATGTGTATGTATGTTGTTGTTCGTTCGTTCGTTAGTTTGTTTGTGTTTGTGTGTGTGTGTGTGTGTGTGTGTGTGTGTGTGTGTGTGTGTGCTCATTGTTTTTCGCAGCCAAGCAACGCAAGGCACATCCGATTGCCCATCGGCAATTGTGCTGCTCACCATTTTCTCCTTTGATTGCGTGTCGGGCATGTAAATGACGCACTTGTATCCGCGCGAGTTGCAAATGTGGGCGAGACCGATACCTGTGTTCCCTGCCGTGCCTTCCACCACAGTGCCGCCCGGCTGAAGTAGACCGCGCTCCTCGGCATCCTGTAGCAGTGGCAATGATGCATGCAATGCAGGCCGACAAGACATCAGTCTGACACATCTGTGTGTGTGTGTGTTGTGTGTGTGTGTGTGTGTGTGTGAGTGTGTGAGTGAGTGAGTGTGAGTGTGTGAGTGAGTGAGTGTGAGTGTGAGTGTGAGTGTGTGTGCTTGTCTGTATGCGCGTGTGAGACTTATTATGTATGTGTGTTGTGTGTGTTGTATTGTGTGTGCTTGTGTGTGTGTGTTGTATTGTGTGTGAGAGTGTGTGCTTGTGTGAGTGTGTGTGCTTGTGTGGGTTGTGTGTGCGTGTGTGTGTGTGCTTGTGTGGGTTGTATGTGTGTGTGCTTGTGGCTGCGTGTGCTTGTGGTTGCGTGGGGTGGTGCACTTCCTTCAATTGAAAATGGGCCCTGCCACCATTAAAAAAGAAAACAGGCAAGTGGCCTTACCTTGATCAGGAAGAGTGCGGCCCGATCCTTGACAGAACCACCGCCGCTCATGAATTCTGCCTTTGCAACGATGTTGCATCCTGTCTCCTCGCTCAGACTGGGGCGAAGGGAGATGCGATGTCAGTCATCGATGATTGAGTTTGTGCACTAAATTTCAAATCACACCAAAGACACGCATAAACACAAGCAACACGCACAATGCTCAATCATAACAGAGCTTACCGTTTGAGGCGAATAAGGGGAGTCTTGCCAACGACGTTGTCTAAGCCATCCCTGGAAATATTGAAGCAATTGCAATAGCAGGCTCATGGTGGGCACACGAGGCGCAGACAGACACCTGCAAATCACACACCATAAGATTGCGCACGGCGTATGCAAGCTTCACGGGCAACACACCTGACGCTGTCGCGCCACGAGACGGTACTGCCTGTGGAGAGGACACGGGAGACGGCAGCCCCGAGTCCCACGCGCGGAGCTGGAATGATGGACACAGGAAGCGGATGTCAATGCTAGTATCATGCTCGGTGTGTAATGTTAATACGGCGCCCAAAGAATAGAGACGCTATTCAGATGCCCTATTCTGCGGCAGTGAATGTGGATGACTCAAGGTGTTTCTGGCACCCACTCTGACGGACAAATACACCACGGAGTGCCATGTTTGACTGCGACCGATCCCGAAAGCAATGAGGCGTATGCGCGTTTAATTTGCCCGCAAGAAACGATTGCTGTTTGTGACAATTTTATCCAAGGCCATTAGAGCAAGACACCGAACAATAGCACAGGCAGCCGAGTCAGTAGTGAGCGCGGCTATGAGTGCCTCCCGGGACTGAGGACTTCCGTCACTACGGCCAATTACCTGAATGGACCCGGTCGGCTCACTGAGTGACGCGCACACTGACTTTCAGTTGTAACTCTTTATCGTAGTAGGACTGGTCCACCCGTCCAGTTCAATCAAGTCAGATGCGCCCACCCAGCGAAACGCAATTCAATACCCACAACACGACCCCAAGGTTCAATTCCCGGAGTGGACACGGGCTGTCTGTGTGGCTGCGTAGGCGGATGCGGGCGGTGGGGCAGTGAGGGGCGCGTGCAAATCGACCAATATTAATTGTTCTGACACAGCGCAGCGCACTGCCGCCGGTATGCCATCAAGCCACTCATACAAGAAGGGGCTCATAATAAGTGAACAATTCCCGGTCGTATATCCAGTCTTCGTGTCCCTTGTTGTCGAGAACCACCTGCAGGATGCGCCCGTCCGCATCAAGTGTCTTGAGGCCAAACAGGTCCTTTAGGTACACATCTTGATCGCGCATCTCGACTACATTCGATCCACTGCTGTCATAGAAACCAAAAATCGCGCTCTGCCATGGAAAAATCGACTCGTCAGCTGGACTGATAAACAACGCCAATTTCCGGAGGCGCGCAAAGTTGGTGCGGTATCGCGCATCGTATTTGCCCTCCACTTCGTTGTTGATGGCCGGTAGAAATTTGTTCTGGACAGACGGCGCGTGGGACCTGCAGGTCAGTGGACGTTCCGAAGCAAATGCCGGTACTGTGGAGGCGTATTGCACAAACCACCAACCTTTGTGAGATAGCCGTGCTCAGGGAAGGGATCGTGCCACAAATTTGCTGCCGACACCGTGTCTTGCAAAACGTCTGTGTAGAGCAGACGCCACAGATTTGGAACAGTGATATTCGGGTAATAGTTCTGCAGAAAATCGTAAGGGCCGTACTCTGTGCCGTATAGAGGAAATTGGACAATCGGTATTAGTTACTGCAAGGCGGCATTGCAGATGATGTAGCCATATCAAATAAGGGGGCACAGATCATCACGAGTGTATGCTGCCCGCTGCCGAAATTGACAAAGGCCACGACTTCACTTGCCTCCCATAAGAGGGCCGGCAAGAGAGACGAAAGTATCGCACTTGTGGTCGTCGGAAAGCTGGAGGACAGCGCGGCACAACAAAGCTCCTTGGGAATGGCATACCAGGTGATAGCCCTCCGCAAAACTGGCGTTGTTTGCAGTGAGCGTAGAAATGTATGCTGAAACCACCTCTGCCTGGAACCACTGCATTATTTAATGCAGGGAGCAAGCACATTAAGGCGCTGGACACACGACCAGCATTGATTACGTCATACGGCAGAGCGTCTCGTTGCACATCACATCGAGCTCACCAGCGCCAACCACGAGTCTGGGCGGTCCTGGAACAATGGCAGCGGGATGGCCAGGGTGCCCGGGTGGGCCTCGCGAATATACCCGGCAAGGGTTTCAAGCGAACCGCAGTTGTCGTCGATGCCGTGCATCTGCATCAATGCCCAGAACGATAAGTCAGGGCCCAGGCAGGCAAGAGAAGCAATGAAAGAAAAAAAAAACCAAACAAACTTGCCACACGGACGGAGGTGGGCACTGACTAACGCACCAGCAGCACTGGCTTGTAGGATGACACGCCGCCGCTCCATGCGAGGGTTGCCAGCAAAAGGACTGCCAGCACTCGCTCTATCATTTCTCCCCTTGCTTTCAGTAAGCTGTCGCCTCAGTTCTCAGTTGAACTCAGTACCCGGTTGAATGCAAAGAGAAGGATAAAAGTTAAAGAGAGACGGATACTCTGGTACTGCTTTTGGCTATGAATAATGTGGGGTTGGCAGACAAAGCAGTCATGTGGCTTGCAGCCAATCACACACAACTGCACAACACAGCCACCACGTGATCATTCACGTGACCTACAGATTGTCACGTGATAAGGACGATAAATTTGTCACGTGATGATGGGTAGCCAAGGCAACAAATCGTCACTGCGGCTGAGCAAATGACGCCTCAAGCCGCACGCTGAACGCAAACGACTGAACATAATTTACTGAATAAAAACACACTTTGTCACCGATCAAATTAGTATAAAGTCTGTTCAAAATGGGTCGTGATAAACGGGGTCGCCCAACTGCAGCACCTGCAAGCGACGGTGATGGCGGAGGTGGGGCCGCGCAAGGCAGTGCCGGCCAGCAGCAACTGGCGGCCATCTTGCGCAGGCGCTCTGTGGAGGTCGGCATGGGTGCGTCCGCAGGCGCGCGGGAGGGTGCGCATCCCTTAGCGTCACAGTCGTCGCAGGCGCAGTTGGGTCTGCCGCCCCTCCCAGCGCGCTCATCGTCCGGGTCCCTCCAAGGGAATGCCGCAGCCGCTGGGGCCGGTCGACTTGCGATTCCGCACAGCTACACCGTCTTGGCCACTCCGAACGCATATCGTGACCTCGGCAGGTCTGACATGCGACGAATTTTGCGGATGGTTACTTTCCTTGACGACTATGCAACAATGACAAAAGCGCAAAGGCTGGTGAGTACCTGATTGTGTTTTGGGAAACTTGTGTGGAGCGGCTGTCATGTCGCTGCTGGGGGGATCGTGCGTTGAACTCGCTCTTTGCGCTTTCTTGCTGCAACAGGAAATACTCCGCGAGGAAGATACACCAGAGAACGCAGAAAAGCGGCGCACAGTTGCCGCCATTGAAATTCAACGTCGTTGGCGAGGATTTTGGACTCGAGCAATGGTAATTATCACTCTGTGTTGGCGCAAGTGCATCAGTTGGCATGGCTGTGCTTGCTTGTCTGCTTGCCTGCAACCTTATGTGAGGGAAACTGATCGCTCCGCCTGTTTGCTTGACTTGACAGCTGCACGATTTGACGGACGGCCACAGCAGCATTTTTCCGCTGCACACACGCAGTCGCTTTGCAGACAGCGAACAGGGACTGCGGGATGTCAAGACTCCGCCGCTGGTGGGTCAATGTGATGCGCTCGAGCAGTGTCGGTTGCCTGTCACTTATTATGCTTTGAGTGCCATACTCAACTCTTTTTGTTTCATTGCAGATCTGCCGGGAATATCTTGAGGCCAAATACGAGGACTACCTACAGCGTGGCAAGGAGATTATTAGAAAGAGTATTTTTTCGCCTCCCTTCACTTTTGAAGGATTCTGTGCATCACTAATTCAGGCGTGGTGGAAGATGCTGAAGCAACGTCGTGCCTACAAACAGGCAAGTCTTGATGTTGAGCACAGTGCCGCTTTTGGAGCGTGTTACTCGCTGTGCTTTTGCTGACACATCCACCCGTTGCACAACAACATAACATCGACGCCAACAAACAGATACTCATTGCGCGCAAGGTGGCCGCACTTGTCATCGAGCGTGCATGGATACGGCACTGCCGAAGGTTCAAAGCGCCAAGCAGGGACAACGCAGTGCGGATCATACAGCGCGCGTGGAGGCGCAGCGTGGTGGGTCATTGACAGGAGGGCGCCTCGTTGGCCAGCACACTCCTCGTTCTCCACTGCAGAACGGCGATCCTGATACCAGCATGCCTCTTGTCTTCTGCCATGCAGCTGCGTCACCTTTTCCGGTGTTACCGAGACCTCGTCACGTTTCGTGAGCGCGGCGACCCCGCGGTGTTGCTCCGCTGCATCAACCCGCGGGAGGCCCAACTGCTGGATGCCGCATCGGGCGCCCATGTGCGATTCCGTCTGGGAGGGGTGAGACTGGTGGATGTGCACATCCGACTGCCTGCCATTGGTTCTTTCCAAGCCTTGCCGGCGTCTATCTCTGTGCTGATTAGAGCCCATGGAATTGTATTGACCACCCATTGTGCAGTTGACGTTTCCGCCGACGATATACTACAAGATATTCACTCATCACACTGTGGTAGACCTGTGTGCGAACAGCCCCCGTGACTACAGCAGCAACAGCAACAAGCTTGAGCTTCCAAAGACACGGCACAACAGAACAACAAAGGGTAAGCCTTACACAACTGTGCCTTAATCACTGGTGCTTGAAGACAGCTGTTGCAGGGCCACAATTGATTTTTTTGGCGTGGTCATGCTTGTTTAAATGCAGTGTCCAAATCGGGCGCGAAAGATTCCAGTGCGAGATGGTACAAGCGTATCGAAAACAACGGCTGGCGTCCCGTCTCGTACGGGGTAAGTGGGGAGGAGGCCG
>CALSCR010003701.1:0-27478 GCA_943704495.1 Pigoraptor chileana | reverse complement strand
CGACAATACGGTGGAGTTGAGATCACGACAGCCACAAGAGGTCAGTGTGTGTGCGTGTGTGTGTGTGTGTATGTGCGTGTGTGTGTGTGTGTGTCACAAGGCATAAAGATGCGTCCGTGTGTGAGAGTGGCAGCATTGACTGTCAGTATTGGGGCATCCACAATCAACGGGAAATGTGTATGTGCTGTGTCGAGCCCATGGACAGCGGGACGGGATTACATGCAGACATGCACACTAGAAGCAGATGCACATGCTTCAGCATAGGAACAAGGAAGCATATCCCGCCCCCGCATTGACATACACACACGCACACAATCATACGCTGCAGGCACACACACACACATATGAACGCGAAAACACAAGTCGCTCTCACCCGCAGAGATTCATCAAAGTCCTTTTGCGCTTCGTTGAGCTGATTAGGTTCAAGTTCATTGCGATCATTGTCACAGATTATGTGTGAAAAACGACGGTAAAAGCATCTTGAAACTATCTTTAGAAGGCAAGGACGATCCTGATAATCACAAATTTCTACAGCAGTTGCACGTATTTGAGCTATAAAGAGCCGCGAGTGTTCGTGGACGCACACCATCCCACCTTCTCTCTTGTCATGTGGCGTGTGTCGTCGACCGAGCGGTGGATGCGGGACAGTGTGGCGTGGTGCTCCGCAGTGGGCACAAAGCCCTTGCATTTCAGCCTGGAATCATACGTCCCACAACGCCACACAATAAAATCAGAATAGGTGAGTAAAACTATACACTTTTATGTTTAGAGAATATGAAAGGAGAATTGGCTCAAATGCTTTCTCGTGGGATTATAAGCGGTAGTGTAAACACACCCACCCCTTCCACAAGTACATGGCTGATTGCAAGTCCGACGCACGGAGACACTGATCAAGCAAATCTGCAACACTTTCGTTCGAAGGCGCCTCACTCGTCTCGACAATAGCGACCGCGCGATCCATAATTACAGGATCCCTCGCCTTTGTTGCATAACTGCGCCTCGATCCAATCGGCCACGCGGACCACATACCACTGGCGACATCCCCATCGATGCGAGTCGAGGGTCCTGCGAGCATGCATGGCACACTCAGATCACTCGCGTCGCATCGAAAATGGACGCTTTTACAAGATGCGGCACTCGGTGAATCTGACGTGCGTTGTGCTTGACCGGGCGTTGCTGCGATGAGCGCATCAAACGGATGCACCACGACAGCACGTGTGTTGTGCGCCAGATGATCGACTACACGAGCAGATGCAGATTGCACCGCACGCTTAGTGAGCGACACGCAGAGGCCTCGCGCGGCCATTGCTCTGATTGGCGCGCTTTTTATGGTGCGGTGGTCGGCGGCATCTCAACTGCAGAGGCTGCTTCTGTGCCCAGTGGCACTGTCAGTAATCGCGCCCTCGCATCCAGGAGCGTATTGTGATATATGCCAGTACCGATTCCCATCGACATCCACCTATACTGAACACGGATGAAACGCTTTAATGCTGGTCTTCACTCCTCCTTTTTTGAGTGTTGATGAACAATTGCGTGCTTGATGCACGACGCCATCATCGCCGCTCGATTAAAAGTGACAACAACCGACACTGTGAGAAGTCATGACACTTCAGAGCAGCTGTGAAAGTGGTCAGGAGTGACCCGAAGAACTCGACTTACCGCCCGTATTCATAGCACGTTACGTCGACAATTTCATACATTAGGCGCAATTCTACTCAATATCTCTATTCTAAAAGTAATACATATGTTCAGCTATTATGAAGGATGACATGTTGAAGCTACTAAATAGTTGGTTACACAGTGCTTGTTTTCAGTAACCGTAAAGAAGTTCTGGAAAAGCCATTACGGTCGTTCAGTGGATCGAATGATCTCTGAGGCACGATAACAAGTACAGATGCACTACGCAATCCTATTTGTTTGACCGTTTTTTGAAACGTGAGTGGCCCTCATCACATAAGGCTTTTTTTTTCGGATTCGAAAATGGTTCAACTCAAGGGCATCCCGGCAATTCTGTCGCCCGATTTACTCAATGCGATTGCGCGAATGGGACACGGCGACGAAATCGGTGCGCATGAGTTAAAGTGAATCCTCACTTTGCAGTTCTGGAATTGAACGCATGTCCGTTTGCTTATTATCATTGCAAGTTGTTGATGGGGGACAGCTGTTGATGCGCACTTGTGTGGCCATATATGTATGTGGTTGGATGCTGACCGTACTATACATTCCGGCACCTAATGCATTTGAAATCACAGTGTTTGGGGATGCGAATTTCCCTGCCGAAACATGTGCCAAGAACATTCTTGTGCGCGCCGATGGTAAGCAACTCTGATGTTTCTTCGTCTGTGGTTGTTTTATGACTTTGGATGTACAACATATGTTCATATACCAACCCGACTGAAATTCGCTGATGTACCGTGTGATTTCTATATACTCTATAGGACACAACATCCCCGCTCTGATTGAGGCGGTGCTGAAACTTTTCCCACTCGATCAGTACGTTGAGAAGCCGGTATGTGTCTTGCTCAGTAACTTCGCTGTCTGCAATCCGGTCTGCACGTATTGGCCCTTCTGATCTGCATTGTGGAGACCATGGGCACAGCGCCTACGACGCTGACCTGATTTCCACATGCTTTTCGCATTTACTTTAATGTGCAGGTGGCGCTGATGCAGCTGGTTCCAAGTGACGCTGCCAAGGGACTGAAGGTGCCCGTGTGGGATACATACAGGAAGATCGCCCGCGAGGCCGAAGGAAAGGAGGTCTGTGTTAGTTGATCCACGCCTCTCTGTCTCGTCTCTGCCTCTGTCTGCATTTGTCTTGGTGAGGTCCGTGGATATTGTGCCTAAGACACCGACTTGGATCCTTCTCTTCCTTTACATTGTGCCTGCCTCTATTATGAAGTTGATTGTACTAGTCATGCCAGCCGCATCAAGCGTTATTGGTGTAATTCATATGATCGACGCTGAAGCTCACACAAACGCACATGCACACACACATACACACATGGATCTGCATCTGTAGGTGCTATTCGAGGATGTTGAGCGGTTTGAGTTTTACGAGCGCGCCAAAAAGGCATTCGCAGTGGTTGCAACCGGGTGTGTTGTGTTCCTATTTATCTTCACTTTGCGGTGACTATTTTTGATCTGATGCTGCGCACATATGACCAATCACTCGCAGCTCTTTTAAATAATTTTCAGTGAGAGCGTAACCCAATCTTACTGTATATACAATTGCTTTCTTTTTTTCCGATTCCGAGTTGCTCACATTAACGGTCAATGCATACGCATGTCTTGTCTTTCAATGCAGGGAGATCACACATTACGGCAACATTATTCTCAAGAAGGGTGTCATCTAAGCACGCTTGCACTCGGGTGCTTCATTCCTTTCATTTTCGTTTGCATAGGCACAACTTGAGTTCTAGAGGGGGCACAACGCACAGATTAGATTGCTTTGTGTCGGACGAAATCATAAAACACTAGCCAGATACAAATTTATTGCCACTGCGGGACTTGGCCATCACCGCTACTGGATGTAACATACACTGCCCTTGAATGCATTTGCTACCGAATATACTTTGCCTCCCGACCCCTTTTCTATCTCTCTCTTGCTTAGTTGTGGAGTGCATTGGCACAGCCCCTAAGTCACTTGCTTGAATCCTTCATATCTCTTTCTTGGTTGTAAAGGCCTTGAGCATATGGCCTGACTCGATTCTCCTACATCTCTTTCTCGCTCTCTCTTTCTCAGTTGTCGCTCGTAGTGCATGTACTGCCTCATGATGAGTCGTTTGGGTGCCGCTAACTCACACGGTATGCTTCTTTCAACGTATCAAAGAGGCAAATCCAGACAGTGAAAAATAGGGGTTGTACAGCACTCGAGGGGAGGAAGACGGCAAAAAGAACACGCTCACGCGAACCAAGGACCTGCAGTGACGCATCCGTTGGCAGCAAGACACATACATATACACACACACACACACATGTATACGCACAAAGCACACAATGCGACTGCGAATGCGGGAGAAGGGCGATGACACGGACACTGCTCATGCTTCAAGATCAGCAGCGGGCACCTCCGCATCGTCGTCGCCATAAATGTTCTCAGCCTAAATTGTGCGCGTGTGTGTTCGTGAGTGTGTGTGTGTGTGTGTGTGTGTTTGTGCCGCGGGAAAATGTGGACGAAAGGGTGGGGTATAAACAGTGAGATACAAAATCGCGGGAAATAAACTCACATACATTGGCATGTCAGACACCACCCACAGCCCATTCCTCATCTTTCACACAGCATCGCCGCAACAAATAGCAAACAAACTCAGGCGCATATGATGGTGAAAGAGGGGATAGCAGAGGGAAAGGACTAAATGCACACACCATCTGCCAGATCTGCATGATGTTGTCCTCGGCAACACTGCAGACAGTCCAGGGCTCCTTCGGATTCCATGCAAAGTCAGAGATCTTCGATGTGTGACCACCGTGGATAAACTGCGCAATGATTTCAAAAACGGCAGGCACGAAGGACAAAAACGTGTCATCAGTATGGAATTAATGGTCCCCGCTTGCATTCGTTCACACTAAGCAAAGCAAATATGGCCACAAATACACAGTGTGTGATATGCAACCACCAACACAAACACAAATTTCAGACAAGTACGCACCAGAAGCTCAGGGGGGCCGTCCTCGGCGTCCTCAGGGGTCTGCTGTTCGCCAATCTTGCTGAGATCCCACACGTGCAGCCTGCACAATTACAAAGTGTGGCGGGATCAGTGTGCGCACCATTGCACAAACGGGCAACCATACGGCAAGGTACGTCCAATAGAAATACATAAATGCATACATTTCGGTGCACGAGAGCAGACATTGCGTTTCTCTAATATCGTCACTTCACAATGCAGTCAATCCATATCAATCACACGCGACACAGACCAAAACCGAAGGGATAACAAACTACTCGGACTCCACACAAACACCGGCCACACAAACGCCACACGGCACGCACCTCCTGTCAGATCCCGATGATCCGAGAATGGTTTCGTGATGGGGCGACCAGAGGACCTGGAAAATTTCGTCTGTGTGGCCCTCAAATGTGTGCAGCTTCCGCTTCAAGTTGCGGAGATCCCACAAGGCGACAGTCTGCAAGAGCACACAAACATTGGATTCGCACAATAATAATTATGAGCAACAATAGTGTGCACTTGGATAACAAGCGGGAAATGCGCGCTATTTGTATGCCTTTTTTATCTAACCGAGAATGCATCCACGAGTCAATCGTTCATACGAATTCAACGAAAGGCAAGGGTATCACTCTACAGGGCATGCACAACAAAAACAAAACAACACAACACATCTTGTCAGTAAACACAACACCACAGCACACAACACACCTTGTCGGCAGATCCCGTGGCCACAATAAACTCGGTAAAGGGGTTGAAAGAGAGGCAGTTGACCTCGGCCGTGTGCGCCTCCACCACGTGACTGGCCTTGTTGGTGGTTGCGGACCGTGTGTCCCAACTGAGGGGGAGATCATCATCATCATCAAATTGCAGAGGACAAGACGGAGAAACGTGGCACATGTCAGTCAGTTCTAAGACACAACGCCACAACAGAAAGATGACATATACGAGATATACCATCACTGACAAATCATGACTTGATGTGTGTGTGTGTGTGTGTGTGTGTGTATGTGTGTGTGTGTGTGTGTATGCGTGTGTGTGTGTATGTATGTGTGTGTGTGTGTATGTGTGTGTGTGTGTGTTTGTGTGTTTGTGCGTTTTTGTGTGCGTTTGTGCTAGTCAGTGGATGCGTGTACAGTGTCTGTGTATGCTCAAATGTGCGTCAACGTACATCATCAGCTTCTTGTCATCGCCGACCGATCCAAACAGAGACTGGTGAATACCGTGCCATGCGACATCCTGGAAGTGAGTAAGCGCGATGAGTGTGAGTCAATGTGGATTGATTCACATGAGATCAGCCGGACACCTCCCCTCCCAAAGGCAATAAAAATGAAGGAAAAAAAGAGAAAAAGACAAGAAATGCCTAGTCTTCATATTCAACGCACGTGCACACATACAAACACACACAGACACATTAACACACGGTGCGAATAAACAAAAAAAGAAAAACAAGAATCACAGCAGAGTCAAAGCACCCGGAGCCCACAAACCAACCTCCACAATCTCTGCATGTCCCGTGTAAATTGACTTTGCGTCGAGAGTGCGCGCGTCCTTTGTAGTCCCCTTGATGTCCCACATGCAGACCGTCTTGTCGTCAGAGGCGCTGAGCAGCTCACCCTCCTTGGCGGGATTCCACGAGAGGCCGTATCCCTCCTTAGTGTGCCCCAGAAGACGCAGCTCCGGCTTGCACTTTCCGTTGGGCTCCGGGACGGACGAGTGCTTCGTGTAGTCGAATATAAGGACATCTGACGTGGGAGTCTTGGTCGCGATGACGGTTTGGTTCTGGGGCATGTATCGCGCCCGGTTCACCTCGCCCTGCGCGGCGCATTCGTTGGGGAAGCAAATGATTAGTGTCGGTAGTATAAGACATGCAGGACATGCTACACAGCGCAACAGTCCTCAGAATTTTCAAAGTGCACGTGACATGCATTCAAGCTAGAGTACATGCCTTCAGCAGTGAGTGTTAAAAAAACACATACATGCTTCGCTCAATCAGTGTAAGACAGAGTCAAAAGAGAAGGTGCAATCCCGCGGACAATATATGCGTGCATGTTTACATAGAAAGTCGCAAGCTCGTTGTGATGTGCCGCGTCACTTGTACTACAAAGAAACCTCTCTGCTGGGATACATGCACACACAATGAGAGAGACAGAGTCGGAGAGACAGAGCAACGACAGAGAAATATAAAAAGGGGGGAGGCAGATGCATTGCCATGCACACACCTGGTGGATGATCCGCTGCTTGACTTCGATGCGGCCACTTGCCCCACCAAAGCCCCCGTGCTCACCACGCTCGTCATCATACTTGCGCGTGTCCACCTGAAAACAAATAGATGGATTGCAAATGTGGGAAAAGTAAGCGGATATAATGCAACACACAACGCTAATGCGTGGAGGTCTCTTACGTAAGCAGATATAATACAACACGCAACAAATGCATTACTAATCTATGGTGGTATGGTAAGTAAGCGGGGGGAAAAAACACTTTTTGAAACCCCATAAAAATACAACCCATAATCACAAGAATTGAAATCCAACATAAACGACCACGATGTGAAACTCACCAATGCATCTTCCGTGGGCAGCTTCACCTGCGCAATCATCAAGTGGTTCTGCTCGTCTGATGTGTGCGTGCCGAGTATCAATCTGTATGCATCCATCCATCCATCCATCCATACATACACACACACATACATCATTCATACATACATATGTAAGTTAAGAAAGCGGGTTGTTAATGACACGAAAACAGGATGAACCGTTGTGCTAAAGGAATGCACCGTTGATTAGGACGCAAATTCGGTCCACAGTTCGAAGGTTCGTCTGTTTGTGTTGTGTGTGCGTGCGTGTGCTCTCACACACAGTGCCTCTTTCGTTCCCACTCCACCGCAAACAAAGCCAATTCGCACCTCGCATTCTATGGAGAAAACACGGATACACACAAACCTGTGGATGGCAAAGTCCTTTCCCTCGGGCTGCTCGACATCAGGCAGCCACTGCACGGTGAGGCTGGGCCATTCGAGCGAGTGTGTAATCACAAGGTCGTAGAGGAAGGGAGTGTTTTTCTTCCAGATTTTGTACTCCTCATTGATGAGCTTCTCCTCGACCGCATCGTCGTGTTCTGCTGTTGTGGCCAGTGTATGTGGAGCGTGGATGATGAGATGGACGTTATTCCAGGATACGCAAACATGGAAAAAAAAGAAGTTCAAAAAAGCAATATTCTAAAGATCTAGTGCCAATAGATGGAGTGATGGTTCAAAAGATGGAGGTTCAAAAACGTAATCAACATAAAATATGTCGTGCGATGTGAGGATGACCCAACACAAAAGATTCGACTAACATGATCTTTGGATGAGACCACACACCTTCGAAGCTCGCCATTTTCAGGGCTCACTCCCCAAAACAGCGTCAGGGATTTGTGGCACGAGCGGTATTTGGGAGTCTAAGTCCACTGCACGCCACCAATATCTATTCGCCTTAAAGATTGTTAAACTTGAAAAAACTAAAAACCAAGATGGACTTTCAAATTGTGCGAGTTTGAGCAGTGAGGGTGTATGTCTGTGTTTTTGTCTGTCAGTGTTTTGTTCGGCTGGAGTGGTTTCTGCATGTGTATGTGTGACGTAGGTGTGTGTGTGTGTGTGTATGTGTGTGTGTGTGTGTACCTGTGTCTGTGTCTATGTCAGACTGTGTGTGTGCGTGTGTGCGTGTGGGCGGGTGGGCACAATGTCACTCGGTTGGCGCCAAAAAGAGCGTGTGATTCAAATGGCGGGAAAGTCCATCCGGGGCACTCATCCACGTGATCAATATATCACGTGACACATTTTCGTGCGTTGGCGCTGTGTGATTGGTCGGATACAGAGACCTTTAATGCCCAAATATGGTTATTATTGTACAAATGACTCTATATAAAGGAAGGATGTTTCCTTCCAACTGAGCGAGATGTGCCAGTGAACTATTCCGAACCCTTCACTATACGCGTCGTCATCCGCAGTCCGCATCTGTCTGCATGCGTCTTTTGCCGCACTTGCCCTTCGTTGACATGCAATTGCCAATGGTATATGAACTGTCGCTGTCTAATGGTACATGAACTGTCGCTGTCTGCTCGCTGCTCTTTCGTATCCCTTGCACGGACTGGGATTAGTCTTTCGGCGAGTGGTTGTACTTCACCTGGCTTGCGAGGATGGAGACCGACATACCCGCGTGGTACCGAGGAGTGCCCACCGTCACAAAGTGGTGGCTCACCGGCGCATTCGTCCTCACACTCGCGGCAAACTTTAATCTCATCAGCGCTTATTATCTCATTCTCGACTGGGAGAACTTTGCCCACAAGTTTCAGGTGCGGTCTCCATTCACCTGTTGTTCCGTTGGCCATCTTGTATATGAGCGAGAGTCTGTCTGTTGCGTGGTTGGGATCACGAGTGATGACAATTTACACCATCCGAACTAATATTCTTACTCTTCCTCATTTCATTACAGTTCTGGCGGATCATAACGGCGTTCCTGTTTATGGGGAAGCTTGGCTTTCCGTTTCTAATCAACCTCATCTTCCTCTATCAATACTCGCGCCAAAACGAAGATGGTCTCTACGGCGGTCGCAGGGCTGATTATGTGTTTCAGCTCTCGTTCATGGTCATTGTGCTGCTTGTATCCGCTCCCTTGTCTTCTTATTCGCCGTGGCACGCTCAAAATGCTACTGATCTCGTGACTCTCACGCCCGCACCTCACACAAACTTCATTCACTCGCGCACAATTTATATGACTCATGCACAATTTGCTCAAGCACTACTCACGCACAATATGTCACCCGAGCACACTTTATTACTCGCACACGCACACGCACACCCAGTCGCTCACTCAACTTGCAACACCTTGGATAGCCCGCAACCAACCCTGCTATTCGTGGCCGACTGCGGATGTGATTCCTTTCACCCACGCCCTTTACTAAGTCAACACGTCTTTCACACTTGATTCGCAATGCAATGCCGCTGACAACATCACCCAGGCCCTCGTTGGCACCCTTGACTCTATCGCATGTCGCACATCCTCGCGTCTCCAATTGCCTGCTTCGGCTGTCCTTGCATCTCCCGCGTGCAGATTGTTGGGTTTCTGTGGCCCCTTCGAATTCTCGGCCTTGCCCTTATCCTCGCCAATCTCTACGTGTGGTGCCAAGTGAACGCGGATGTGGTCGTCTCATTCTATTTTGGCCTGAAGTTCAAGGTGTGTCTCCCTCTGGACACTGCACTTCCGCACTCCATCTTGCTATTCTGCCCATATGCCCACCCATGCACACGCACAAATCACAAACACGCGCACGCAAACACAATTCACAATACGCACATATACCCACAATCGCACGCACACTTGCCGTTATCTCACTACGCGTTGCCAATACCTTTGTTACGTTGTGTGTCTGCAGGCGACATACTTTCCGTGGGTTCTTGCCGCATTCAACGTGCTGCTGGGGGGCGATGCTTTCAATGAGCTCCTTGGTATTGCCGTGGGACATCTCTACTACGTGCTCGAATACAAGTTCCCCGAAACCGGTGGCCGCCGCATCCTCCACACACCGCAGTTCTTGTGGGTTGAACTTGATCGCCCGTGCAATACGGCTTTGTGGCATGGCTGTTTGTTGTTGTGGTTTGGTTTACGGAAATGCACGCACTGTTCAGTCTTGCTTGTCACATCTGTTAAGGATTTGAGTCCGTAATGGGCATCGCGCCAGCTTACATTTGCTTGTGTGAGTGGTGGAGACACTGACAATTTTTGTTCTTTTTATTGTTATCTCCGCAACAACATGCAGGTACTCGCTGTTCCCCAACACGCGGGCAAGCGGAGTGCATGGCTTTGCCGCACCACCGCCCAGGCAAGCTGCCCAGCCTCAGGCAGAGGGCCGCCGCGACTGGGGCAGGGGCAACGTGCTTGGGGAGACATAATTGTGCTCATCCCTGTGTGTGTGCGTGCGTGCGTGCGTGCTTGCATGAACGCGGTCGTGTCTGCCGGCAATCCTTTCGCTTTGTTATTAAATGTCTGCTGTCATTCAGTTGATACCTTGCCCTCCATCTACGACGCCCTTTGTCACTAGTACACCGCCCCTCCATCTCCCCCGTGTGTGTGTGTGTGTGTGTGTGTATGTGAGTGTGTGTGTGCCGTGTCTATTCAACCGGGCATGTGCGTTAGGTTAACCCATCATCCATGTTGGCATTGACTATTTCAGCCGTAAAACATTTTCATTTGCACATTCATCAGTCGCCATGAAACGGCTCTGGTGAAGCTGAAAATGGAACATGACATCCCGGGACCTACAGCACTACAGCATGACGATGACTTCCGGTGGATAGCCCATTCGACGCAATATCGCGCTCACGTGAGAGTTGAACGCGGGCGTACCGCACACGAATATCCGCGTGTTCTCAGTGCTCACGGGTATGCACGCAACGAAATCTTGCAACGCCGCTGCATTTTCCAACGCCACCTTGGCCGGGTATGTCTTTGCGGGCGCCAATGCGTCGTCTGTTTGCGCGGGTTCAATCGAGACGGTGACCTGCCCGACGACCGAGTCCGACTGGGGCCCGTCTTCACCCACATCGCCCAATGCATGTGTCGTGAGTTGTTGCTGCCCCTCGGCGAATCGGGGAGCACTTGAATGCGGGTGTTCGCTGTCTCCGCGGGGTGCACCGGTCACTCGCTCGGCTGATGCTATGACCTCCATCTCAAGTGAAGGTGTCGCATTGTGATTCTGCCCGCCATATTCAGCGGGAGACCCACTTTCAAGCCCGCCTTCTATCCCGGCGACAACTTCGGCGGGAACTCCATCTGCATCCGCCGGTGCGGAACTCCACAAGTCGACAAGACTCTTGTGCTTGCCGTACAAATTGACGCCCACCAAACCGGGCTGACATGCATTACTCGCCACTGCCTCTGTCGCTGTCGTCATTTTCGTTGCTGTTTTTGCAGGTGCCACAGACGTTATATCAGAGAGTGCGTTTTGCCAGTCGACTGCGCAGACGCCGGGGGGTGGCGGCATCGACAGTCTCACGGCCTCCTCGCTCACGCGTCCAGCCAATCCGTCCCACTCCGCAGACGGTTTTGAGAGCATGTGCAGCACACGAAAGTAGCCCTTGGACTCATCTGCGAGATGGTCGAGCCGCTCACCGTAGAAGACATCGAGCGGTGTTGAGTTAGCAAAGAGAAGTCGCAGGGACATGCCTTTGCGCGTCACGTGCGGGCCCTTTCTCACGTGATGGCTGATGAGGTTGATGAAGGGAGTGATGCCCGCACCCCCTGCAATCATGCCCACGTGATCCCAGCACCCGGCAAAGGAGTTGACAACGGAGGGCGTCTTGCACAGCAGCTCATCCCCGAGTGGGCCTCGCAATTTCACCGCCGCCCCAATGGATATGCCGTCCAGATACGACGTGAGCGCACCCTCGGGATATATCTTGATGGCGAGTTCGAGAAGGCCCTGGGGTGCCGAATACCCGACAAGCGTGTATGCGCGCTGGATCGATCGTCCGTTGACGAGGGTATGGACAATCACGTGCTGCCCCGTGCGCGCCTGTGCCTTTGACAGCAGCGAATCGGGTGGGATTGAAAACCGGAAGAGACGCACCACATTGATGGCGGTCGGATGCGTCAGCGTCTTTTTTGAGACGAGCGTGTACCTCGCAAACGAGTCGCTCGTGTCGCGGAGGGACGACAGTGAGCTTGCCGTAATTGTGCGCTTCAGATTAGCTTTGCCTCCGCCGGACTCATCGATGACAAGGCCGCCCTCGTTCTCCGCGAGACGACCTATCACAAAGCCCCGGAGTGCCCGCCACGCACCTCCAGAGTGCACGTGCATCGGCTGGGGCTCGGATGTTCGCTTCCTTACGAGTCCGGACCCTACTCTCTTCCGCAGTCCACCCGCTGATACGTGCAGATTGGCCACGCATTTCTCCCCATCATCGCGCCCCTTGTTATCGCCGGTAGTCAAGGAGCTTCCTCGGCGTCCAAACAATCGCGAGACAAGCCCAGAATGCCGGGTCGGCGCACTCATGTGCGCGTCATTTGCGTCGTCGTCGTCGGCATCATCGTGCAGTGACGTCTCCGATTCAGCGTTGGCGAGTGGAACGCCCATAAACTCGCGCGTAATGTCCGTTCCCACCGCAGAAAGAAGAATGCGCTCGCCCCCCGGATGCACAGAAACCCAGTCGCCAAGATCATACACCGTGCGGTTGACCACAAACAGCCGCGCGCCGTCGCTTGAAACGCGCTCCGATATGTCCTTCCACGTGTACAGTCGTCCCTGGGATCCCTTTCCCTTCGACGCATCCACATCGCTTGACGGAGCGACCTTGTTGAGACCAAATATGTGACCATGCTGAAAGTACAGCTGGTGCACCTCGAGGATCAGGAACGCAGAGGTGAGTACAGACACCCACGCGTAGTAAAATCCCTTGGCAATCCTCAGCTCATTGTCCATGCCCAACAACAGACGCTCAATCCCGCGGTGTGCATTCAGAAGCCCTAATACAAGCATCGTGTATCCGACTGCCATGTGACACGTCCGGATGGCCTTTGCGTACAGCGTGGCGACCGATCGTCGCATCACGGAACGGCTGGCGAGGCCGAGTACAACCTGTAACAGGACGAGCGCACCGATTGCAAGGCCCGTCACAGAGTGGTTGGTCTGCGTGTGTCCCGCCGTCGATGACGTCAAGGCCACGGCGATAAGAACAATCACCTCCGACGCCCCGAATGTCATGATCTCCACGTGCACCGCCAGCCAAAGGTGGTAGCGCTTGCCGTAGCGTGCGATCATGATGCCTGCGGGATAGCCCACGCAGTATATGACGCCTGCTCGTGTGTGTGTGTGTGTGCATTTGTGTGTGTGTGGTATTGTATGCAAACGGCAAGTGATTATAGGTAAGATACCGGAAGAGAAGCAAAGCTGAACCTGTGTGCATATATGTATGTGTGCGTGTGTGTGTGTATGTATGTGTGCGTGTGCATCTCACATTTCAGGTACATACCCATGAGCGCTCCGTGGAAGGCCAACGTATTGAAGCGGCTCTCCGCTTCGTTGCAGACCGACTCGCCCGTGAAGAAATTCACCGACCCTGTCGCCCTGTTAATCACCAAAAGTGCATACAAAGGTCAGCAGTATACTATTTGATCCGAATTTCATCTGTGACTCAGGGACCTCATGAGCATTCTTACATATACATTTAACCCGCATCAATTAAAGGCACCAAACACGAACCGCACTGCAGTTGCAGCGGATAAATGCCCGACTTTCATACCTGTTGTCTTGCCCGTGGTAAGCGGGCTCATCGGAATCCGAAAATGCGACCATCACATCAACCAACACGGCCTCGCTGAGCGCGAAGTCGAGTGTGTCCTTTGTCACAAGCAGGCGAGTGAACTGCAGGACGGTCACACCTGTCATGACAATGTGTGTCGTGTGGGTCGTGCATGAAAACATGATACAGTGAGACTGTTAGACACAGGTTGCAACCGAGAATAGTTACGCATCAGCAAGTGAACACACTGACAGTCACGTGAGACATTCTGACCAAGACCAAACCCCACAGACACCGGGCCATCTGCTCTCCGTTACAACAGATACCTAACGAGCAGTAACACCCAGTTGCCAGTGTTCAAATGTCATGCCATTGCCTTGGTCGAATTGAGGTCACTTTAGACGCACCTGCGGACTGCGATCCATTGACTTGCGTAAGGTCATATGTGCCGCCGAGCGCCACATCCAACGACGGCTGAACCTCCCCCGTTGCAAACGCATCGTTGATGATGGCTTCGCCTGTAGTGTCGTCAACTCGGCCCACAATGACATCCGTCGACTGCATAGTCTTTCCACCGAGCCCGATGCCCACCCACCCGGTTCCCTGCGCAGTCATGCAATCAGAACAGAGGTCACTTGGTGAGTCACTGTGCCGTCAATTGACAGGCTTCCGTGCCGTGCATCGATGAGACTATATTATAACAACTGCATATAACCGAAGCCGTATTTACCGCCTAGACACACATACGGCTATGCAGAATAAACGAATCTCAGTCATTCAATAGTCCAGACAAACTAATTAAGCAGGCTCAACGTTTACGGTAAGACTGTGACGATTGCTCACCTTGAATGTAATGCGCGCGTCCAGGTAAGTCGCATCGCGAATGGTCCACTCGAGAAGCACCCTTGCGTGCAGATTTGCTGAAAACGAGTACACACCATCCGCACTCAGCGCGCCCCCGGATGAGTCCAGTGGGGACGGCTGCTTGTGAAACAGATCGCCCGTCACGAGACCAGTCCCAGCAGGTGAGCGCATGTTACGCCTGATGACATCAGACAGACGCGTCTGGCGCACTTCCGCAATCTCTTCTGCACTCAGCGGCAGATTGCCGGCCTCAAAGTAGAAGCGATCGCCGTCACGCAGGCGACGAAACTGGTCTTCGATGCTCGCCGCAAACAGAGCGCCCAGCAACGCACCAGGATTCGTGGGCTCAGAGAGACCAGCCACCCACGGGTCCACGTCGTCGATCGTCGGGTACAGAGATGCGAGGATGTCCGCAGATTCCGTGTCTCCGCCGGTGAGGTGAGTGAAGTTTTGAATCCGGGGGAGTCCAAAGTACGCGCGCATGTCGTTGTGCGAGGGCAGACCAGCGTCCCGTCCGCGTTGAATGTTAAACGACGCAATGTCAAAGTAATCGCCGTAATCGACGCTACTGCGCAACTCGCCAACAATCGCACTGCTGATTTCGTTGTCTCTCTGCTGCCCCAGCCCGCGGAGGATCGGCTCAGGCCCGTGCGTGCGCAGCGGTCGCGTGTTGAAGCGGGCCTCGCGCAGCAGCAGAGGGCCAGAAGAGTGTGCTGTGCCGTCTGCGTTGAGCCGCTGGATGAGCATTGGAATGGCAGAGTGCCCATAGCGGAAGGCGGCAACACTGCAGGTGCCATTATTTTTAGTAAATAGAAATGCAGATTGGGTTTGTCAGTCTAGGTATGCCTGACTGTCGCATTGTGCATGGTATGTTCTTTGATTTCACTCAATCAAGTTCGTCTGTCGGGTGATGAGTAATACTACACAAAGAAACCCAAGTCCCTGTAGTATACAGTCCAGGCTTCTGATTATAAGTAGGATCATTGCACTGACAGTAAACCGCATGGATGCGCACGCACGCCAATCGCGTTACTAACAGCTGCCAGCATTCTGAACCAACACAATCGTGTCAGCGTCATTATTCATAGCAGAATACCAACGGAGACTGGGCAGGCGCAATTATAGAATACGGCAATTGCAACCGTCGCACACGAGTCGTGACAAGTGGCTATCTATGAATGATCGGCCAACTCCACTGTCACAAAATGCAAGTCTACAAAAGTGATTTGATTCAGCCGCCTGCCCATTAAAATATTAATGCACGTCAGTAATAACAAGTCCTGCTCACCTGAAGAAAATATCCACGCGGGGATCAATGCTCGCATTGTAGCCCGTGTATGCAGGCAGTTTCTTGCCGAGTAGGGGCGTCAAATACTGCGCGAGTCGGGACGATGGCGTGACAGATCATGAGTCAGTAAAGGGGCTGCGGTGTCGGCATGCGTATGCAGCCGAGGTTTAAGGTCAGAAGACAATCGCAGAGTAATCACGACAGTCATGAAAAGCGATACAATGCATTTGGCTCGCAATCACTAAGTGCAACACTAATACAATTGTGTGTAGGAGTAGATGTGCCATTGGCTTGCCAATGCCTCGTGCGCCAACTATGACCGTACAAGTATAATACACAGGATGGCCTAGTCCTGTTCGTCACTAACAGCCGGATCCGGCATGGATTATATGTGCCACTGCCTGTCTTGCACGACAGCCACATTTGCAGCTGTCGTGCATAATGGACTCTAGTGGAGTACATATCAAAGAATCGTGACCGTTTCAGGCAAACAGGTCACATCATACTCACGTCAGAGAAAGTGATTTTCTGCATGAGCGCAGCAATCCACGCGCGGCCCCTGTCGTACAAATCTTGGTCCGACAGAGACGGATCCGCCGCCGCCCACAACGCAACCTTGCGATTGTGCTCCCGTAACATCACCGTTTGAAATGACTGCGACGTGGTGTGGTCGAATCGTGAATTCAAATTTCATTAACGATAGATGAAGAGGGGGGGGGGGAGGGGAGAGAGAGAGAGTATGTTCAAGAGTGTTATCGATATCCGACATTGAGCGCAGGGTGAGAGCCATGACAGGTCTAGACGATGGATGCGCAAGCTAAGAGGTCACGGCAGCATATGACAATTGTCTACTGACTCGCTGATAGAACGTAACGCTTTGACTCGACAGAGCCCTCAGGCCTGTTTGCAGCCAAAATTGGTCATGACACTAACCGTGATCACGGGATTCTCGTTTTGGCGAACATCGCCCGTCACAAAGAACTGCAGGCAAGCATCAGACCATAATAGGCATTCCGTGGCGTGGAGAGTCAGTTTGATGTCACGGGATGGCCGCAGTAACAATGTCAGTATCGACCCCCACGGCATGATTGAAGTAAGCACCCACCCGTCCTGCGTCATCGTTTGGCGGCGGCAGAGGCGGATTCAGCGGAGGCAAGTCGCCCTCGGACATATTGAGTTTTCCACCCGCGTATGTCCTCAGCACACCTGCTTGCACCGCGTTTGGGCCGTAAAGCACGCTCCCATCCAAAAAGGGCGTCTGTAAATTCACTCCTGTGAGCTCGCCACCAGCATCAACAGATCTGGCGGCGCGTTTAAATGCAATCGTGCTCGTATTAGTGCACTTTCCGTCGAAGAAACGGTCGCACATGGGCACGGGAATGTGCCATGCCTCCGACCCACTCTTGGTCGATGTGATGTCGTGTGCAATCATCTGCCCCCAGTATGGCAGAGTGTCGCTTATGCTGTGTGTGGATGCGTGCACATCGCGACTGCAAACCAGGTTCGACACTAGGCGCGCCGAGGGCAGTCCAGCTGAAATGGGTGTGCCGTCGGATGCATTTGCATATCGTGCCGGCAATAGGCGCAGATAGTTGTTTGAAGATGCGCCGATAGTTGGTCTGGCAATGTTGTTGCCAACACCATCAATTGGGATGTTTTGTGTCACCGCCGCAACCACGCAAGGAGCAAACACGAGAGTGAGCTCGACGCTGAATAAGAGCAGCAACGCAATGGGCAAGATGTGTGTCGATGGCCACATCTTCCTTCTCCGTTCGCTCCGCCGAGGACTGAGGATGCGTCGTCAATCAGCCTCAATCGTGCCGTGAGTCGATTTTCCGTCCTTCGAATGCCGCAATGAATTTGTCGCGGAGACTCGAATGTATCAGATGAACCGAGTCGTTTCCGGACCATTCACCTTCCTTACGGCCGTGGAATAATAAAATATGCGGTACAGTTGACAAGACGTCAGTGCTGTCGGTATTTGAGCACACGCGTCTCAGACAATACGCAAGCAGTGTCTGAGTTGAGGCAGCACCGAACGCTAAGTCCCGACTGCGACGCCCGCGACCGCCAACTGAAGTGATGCCACTACACCGCCAGTGTGCACTCAGTGGCCTCTGCGTCGCGGTCCCTCCACCCAAGTGCAAGTGTTTTACATCAATCCATGTGTATAATCGTCAACTAAAAAATATCCACTCATTTGACTCATGGCAAGCGCCGATTCAGCCGATGTTCCATTGCACTCTGAGGAATGTCACCCGACCACCCTACAAATTTGTACCAATTTACCCAGTCGGTAGTGTGTGCAGAGGTGCCCACGTGCGTACCCCTGGTGTGTGACACCGCCGAACACTGAGATTTTACGTTCGATGTGTCACACACCCCCCCCCCCCCAGGCCCGGGTATCCCGGCACATTTAATTTGAAACCAGCCGTAAATTTGCACACTTATGAGTTGTCAGGGTCGGCATGAAATCGTCAAGGCAACGTTCGCTTGATTCACTCCGCCCAGCAGCCGGCGGCGGCCAGCCGGGCAACATCTCGAAGAGTCTTCGCGTCCGAGCCGGCAGCGGCCCGGGCGTCAGGCGCCACACAGTCAGCCAGGCAACCTGTGACGACAGTTATCCTGGCCACTTTGCGGCAATTCCTCCATCGATCACCGAACGCCAACAGCTGGGCCAACTGCAGTCGGCGCCGGGCTCGACGGCGAGTGCGGCTCTGCCGGCGTCAGGTGATTTGGCAGCCGTCGTTCGGCGCCACACTCGGCCGGCAGTGATGGCCAGCTCGAAACTGAGTGACGGCAACGGAGCCGGGAGCCGCAGTATCAGCTCAGGCTCGGTCCGTGCAGAAACCTCGGCTCCGCACAGTCAGTGAGGATTAATTTTGCAGTGCTGACGGAGATAATCCGACGACCGGCAATATCCTGACGAGGATCATACACTCGACGGGCGGACATAGTTTACTTTACTGGCGACCGTCCCGGCCGACGTCCGCCGCGCAGTGGGGCATGTAACTGACTATTGCGCATTTCCAACTGAATCAATCCAAACGGGCATCTATTCGAATTGCCGAAAGCGCCCTGACCCGGAGCGCCTGAGCACGGCATGCCGCAGCCGTCTGGCCGGCTCGGCATCGCGAGTTCAGATGTGGCCGGCCCGGCCGTGTCAGACTTGCGGCCCGTTACAGGCCGGCGGCTACCACCCCTGGCCAGCGCCGGTGTCCGGCGCACTGCTGATGCCTACTCGAAAAAAAAACATTAGACTGATTTGAATGCGCCGAGCAAGCCAGCTGCATGGAGTGGCCACCGCCTCATGGCGCTTCGTTCACGCGGCACTGACCAGTGGGTAGCAGGACTGTTTCGGCGACTGACATTGCTGACTGCCGGCCGGCATCCGGCCCGCCGTCCGGCCGCAGGAGTGCCTTATACTCGGACGGGCGTGCGCCGACTCACCAAGACGGCAGGGCTGGCACAATGATTAATCGCCGGGGATTTACTCCCGATTCGGTTAATCGTGGGATTTACTCCGGAGTAAAAGTCTGTTTGCTTTAATTTTCTGCCCACGAGTGGCCACGGCCGAGTCAGTGAGACGACTGCCCAGTCAGTCAGACGCGGTCCGGGGACACCGACTCGCAGGCGCCGGCCCGCCGGGCCCCCGCACGGCGCGCACTCGTCGTGTGTTTTCACAATTGGCATTGCGTGACCCGCACTCCGGGCGTCATCCTCGAGCAGAATCCGCATGCCGGGGAAGGCATCAGTCCTGAGTTTCATGAAGGCCGGCCCGCCGCAGTGTCCGCACTGACTGAGTACTGGGCTCGCCGCTACTCAGAGCTGATAACATTGCAAACCATCACTGCTGACTGCCGCTGGGCTGCGTCCGTGCCGACTCGTTTGAGATTTACCGCGACAAACATTCAAACTGGGCGTTAGACTCATTCAGTAAGCATTGGACAGGATGCTTCAGGGCACTCTTCAGGCACCGTGAATTGACGCCGGCATAATACGCAACCGTTTCAGTACTGTACTGCACTTAACTCGGGCTTTATTTAATTGGCTGCTGTCGGTTCCGAGCAGTCAGCAGCGGCGCGCCGACATCCCTCTGCCGTCGACGTTCATGATCCCGAAAGCTCGCCGCCGGAAGACTCCATCGACTGTGAAGATGAATAGGCACTCAAGCTTCAAGGCGTACTTCACAGTGACACCTCCGTTTCTGAACACACAACGAACTGGCTCGCTGAAATCTAGGCGATGCGACGTGGCCTTCCGTAGTTGCCCTACAGCCGGCGTCGCATTCTGCACGTATTTCGTGCTCATTGCTTCGCTGATGGCAAGCATCGTCGCACAGGAGTGCCAGCCCTTCTGCGCCATCAAGAACCAGAATATAGTGACGGTCGAAGCACGTGGTGTGTCGAATATCATTTCTGCCGATCTTGATGGTGATGGCCAGCGGGACATTATTGCGGCGTCGTATTCTGACAGCACCATCTCGTGGTTTCCAAACAAACACCAGGGATCGTTCCCAGACCGTCATGTGATAACCGACACGGCATACGGTGCGCAGTCTGCCGTCGCGGCCGATGTCGACGGAGACGGCCTTCTGGACGTCATAGCTGCATCGCAAGTGGACAACACAGTCGCTTGGTATCGCAATCTTGGGGAGCGTGCGTTTTCACAGGCACGGTACGTGACCACAGACGCGATTGGTGCGATATCAGCAATTGCTGCGGATGTCAACGGGGACTCTTTGCCGGATATCCTTGTTGCATCCCAATCGGACGATACGGTTGCTCTCTACACCAACTACGGCAATGGCACGTTCATGGGCGCGCATTACATCAGCAGGGATTGTATTGGGGCGTATTCGGTCGCAGCAGCGGATCTTGATCTCGATGGCGACATGGACATCATTGTCGCATGTATACGCGGCAACACGGTCGAGTGGTACGAAAACCTGATGAGAGGGGGTGGCGTCTCCTTTTCCAGCAAGCGCGTGATCTCCAGTGCAATGCCAATGGCCACATTTGTGACCACAGCATATGTTGACAGCGACGAATATCCCGACATACTCGCGGCATCCATCGAAAACGGCACCAAGGTCAGCTGGTTCAAAAACGGTGGAGGTGGACGCATTGGACCCGAGAGAGTGATGACGACAGAGGCGGACGGCACGTGGGCTATGTGCGCCGCAGACCTCGATGGTGATGGGGACACGGATGTCGTCATTTCATCGTGGAACGACGGCGTGATTGCGTGGCTGGAGAACCAAGAGGGCGACGGCACGCTGTTCCGTAAGCACACGGTGTCTGTCAATGCAACAGGTGCCGTGTGGGTCGTCACAAGCGATCTTGACTCGGACGGCGACGAGGACATTGTGTCGGGATCCTGGAATGACAACAAGGTGGCATGGTATCGCAACGAGAGAGACTCAATCTTCACCGCGTCACCCACCGCAACATTTTCGGGAGGTAAACTTTCGAGTGCGCACATGTTTGATGTCGGCGCAGACGGTAGTGTGGATGTTGTGATAATCAACACGAACGACCCGCGTGTCAGCTGGTACGAGCGGTCAATCGTCACGGGCCAAGTGGTCTCACGCGGGACTCTTCTCACAGCGCCAGAGACCATTGCAGACACATGCACCACCGACTTAAATCGCGACGGGCGAGTCGATTTACTCCTTCTGTTGACCAACCAATCCGTTGTGCTGTACGCGCAACCGACGCAGCCTGGCAGTAAGTGGACTCCGATCTGGCTGTCCCTTCCCGGCGACGGCACTGACGGGCCATACGATTCAGTTGCGTGTTTTCAGCATCCCGATATCGGCACAGGCATTGCTTTGTCGCAATCTCGCACAAACGACACTACGGGGACGACATCTCTACATCTCTCCCTTTCGACATATTTGTCGGCCACGGGCGTGCTTTTGGGATACGGCAGTCCGCTGACACTCGAGGACTGTGACAGCACCAGCTCCCTGCGATGGACAGACTTCGACGGCGATGGCCTCTCAGACCTGTTGTACATCGCCAACGGTGCGACCGCGTTGCACTGGCGTCGCAGGCGCTCACGTGCCATGGGGTCTGAGACAGAAATGTGGGATGATGCATCTGCGCTTGTGGAGGACGAGGTGGACATAGCTTCATTTGAGATTGGCGACGTGAACGGTGACTACAACAATGAAATTGTCGTCGTGTCGGCGTCAGAGAACAGGGTATCATGTTACCGGCCCCTCTCTGACCCACAAGCAGTGCCGCTTCTGATTACCACCAAGAGCCCTTGGGCGCGTTCGGTGTGGCTGCGGGATGTGGATGGCGACGGCGATTTGGACATTTTGACGCTGGCAGACGGAACAGCGGACGTTTTGTCCGCATCGTATGGCGTAGCAAAGGTCGCCTGGCACAATAACCTCGGGAATCTGGCGTTTTCTGATCAGCTTCTCCTAATGGAGGGTGAAATGGATGCACAGGCGGAGGAAGGCGGGGCTGGCGTTGCATTGATGCCGGGCGACATTGATGGTGACGGAGATTTGGACATTGTCTCATTGTGGTACGACCCCATTGCAGACACGCTCGCAATCCGTCAGCACACAAATCGGGGTGCTTGCTACAGCATCTGTCGCAGTGCAACGTGTAAGATGCGCACTGTAACTTGCAGACCCCTCGCCTCCGGATGGCAGCAACTCAGCCGCGGATACGAGTTTTCCGATGTTACCACTGTGCAGGCCGTGGGTCTTGTCGACACAGACACAAGACGCAGTCCGGACGAAAGCACTCTCTACGTTGGATCGCCTTCGCGGCCGTTCATCATCCGAGAGAGTGTTCTGCATCGCGCAATTCGAGTGGAGGCAGGCGCCAATGTTGCCATCTGGGACACCACGCTTAGTGGCCGCCACATCTCGTCAAATATCAGCGCGATTTACCTCGGCAGACAAGCGAGACTGTATATGCGCAATGTCACTATCGAAGGCTTCACATCGGATTTTGGCGCGGCAATCTACGCCGAGGATGGCGCCGAAATATATCTCTGGGACGTCATCCTTGAGGGAAATCGAGCGGAGCGAGGTGGCGCAATCTTCGTCAACCGCATCACCTCGTTTAACACGCAGGGGGTGGTCATCCGCAACAACGCCGCCGCTGTTGGTGCGGGAATACTTTACAACGGTCCTGGGGATGCGTTTGCGCTAGAGAACATGCAAGGCGTTGCATTCGAGTCGAATGTCGCTGCCGACAGACCCGCACAAGCGTCGACGAGGATGGCGGGCTGCTACATTGAAGGTTGGTCCAACATTGTCAGGAACAGCAGACCGCTTGATCCCCTACATGTCGTAGTTGTCGATCTCTATGGGCAGCCTGCGACGTCGACGGTGGTGAGCATTGCACTGGACGTGAATCCATCCCCCGCGAGGCTTGAAAGCTACAGCGTGCGGAGAGTATCCGGGGGCCGCGCGGATTTTGCGGGTGTTGTGATCAAAGCACCTCCCGGGAAGAACATAACTTTGCGCTTGGAGGCCACTGCCGACGCAAGCGAGCCCGACTTTGTGCCTTGTGTCACGTGGGCAGTGGTCGCCCCGTGCGATCGCAATGAGTATCCGATCGCAACCGAATGCATTCAGTGTCCACCCCCCGGGCACTGCAAAAGCGCAGTCGCTGTTTCGTGCGGCGTGGATGGCGCCAACTCCGCATGCCCAGCTGGTATGTGCGTTGATGGCTACTCAAATGACAATGGCGGAGGGCCGTGCGCAAGCATTGCTACGGCTGCGCAATCGTCGTCCAATGCCGCGGTTATTGCGCCTTCCATTCTCGTGCCTCTCGTAGTGATTGTCGCTGTCTTTGCTGTCGCCGGTCGGATTGCGTTGCGGCAGTGGAAGGCAAACCGTAGCCAGGAGATGCATCAGGAGTTTCTGAAGCGATACGGAAATCTTGTTCTGCTCGAGGAGCTGCAGGTCATGCCCCAGGACGTCGATTTGCAGACGGAGATAGGATCGGGCGAGTTTGGCGTCGTGTATTCGGGGCGCGTGTTTGTGCAGGACAGGTGGCGTGTGTGCGCCATAAAGACGATGAAGGACACGGCGACTGTCAAGGACAGAGAATCCTTCATTGCCGAAGCGGAGATCATGAAAGGACTTGGTCACAAGCACGTCATCTCCCTTCTGGGCGTCATGACAGCATCCAACCTGATGATCATACTCGAGTATGCACCACACGGCTCCCTGAAGAAGTTCCTGGGCGGCATCCCTTCGGTGCGCCAGGGGGCGATCGAGACGCACATTCTTCTCTTTCAGCTGTGCAAGCAGGTTGCGGAGGGAATGGCGTACCTTGCTGCTATGGGCATCGTGCACAGAGACCTCGCCGCTCGCAACATCCTTCTTGGACAGAGCCACATAGGCGAGATTGTCGCAAAGATCTCCGACTTTGGATTGTCCCGTGAATTGCAGGGCATTGATTACATTCACAGCGCCGTAAAGAAGACGAAGCTCCCTTTTCGCATAATGGCGCCCGAATGCTTCAAGCGTGCGACTTTCAACACACGCACGGACGTGTGGTCTTTTGGTGTGCTGATGTGGGAGGTGTGGACATTTGGGGAGACGCCATATGCCGGGATCAACACCGCTCGAGAGATAATCGCGTTTTTCGAGAGCGGCCGTCGCCTCGAAAGACCCCGCTATGCTGCCACCGACGTATTCAAGATTACTGCATCGTGCTGGCGGATAGCGCCGGAGGACCGCCCTACCTTCAACAAACTAGTCGACCAGTTTAACGAGCTTGCCAACACAGCGGGATCCGACGCAAATGATCTGAACCAGCTTGCGCATGTGCTGTCCGCTGCCACGGGACGCCGGAACAGCCGAGCGAGCGGGGGCGGCGGCGGCAGCTACAAGGAGCTGCAATCGATGGGAGGGAGCTCCATCGACACGAACCTCGGCGGAAGCGATGTTCCACATGCATATGCCGAGGTTGATATTTCCAGCATTGGCTCAAATTCAGTGGGACGTAGCACGTCGTTTGGGCGCTCCGCCGCGGCTGCCATGAGTCTGAATGCGACGGGGCTGGAGAGGGTCGTTACGTCGATGGCCAATGACTACTACACACGCACTGTGTCGACGTCATCTCCGTCGACATCGTCGCAGTCGCAGCGCAAAAAGCAAAAGCGCCCCGATATACAAATGAGCGTTCTCTGTGAGCATCCAGGGGGTCACGGTGAGGGCGACGAGGAGAGGGAGGCAAGGGATGGAGGAGATCTCGAAGAGAGCAACGGCAACCACACGCAGTCGACAGACAACCTCGTCGCCGGCGGTGTATCGAACGTGTGACCTGCCAACACCTGCATCTCACTGTCCGTATGTTCGCCCGACTCTGTTCTGTCAGTGTGTCTGCGTCTGTGTCTATCTGTGTGCGTCTGTCACTATCCGTCCCTCTGTCTGTCTGTCCGTCTGTCAGTGTATGTTTGTGTCTATCTGTGTGCGTCTATCACTATCTGTATGTTTGTCTGTCTGTCTTTCTCTCTGTCAGGTGTGTCTGTCTGTCTGTCTGTGCCTATAAGCGTGCATCTGATACTATTTATCGCATCTGATACTATTTATCGCATCATAATGAATGTCTTGTTTCTGGCTGCATTGCGTCCACGATTTCCATGCAATTGTCGCAACGCAATGGCGTAATCTCACCCGCAGTAAATAGAGTGTGTTCGTTGGTGCATGTCGTCCGCTGACAGAGCGTATGCGCGCAGAATATCCATCATCCCTGTTTACTGCAGTTGAAAAATCGACGTAAAATCAAACAGAGCGAGATTAGTAGTCACTGTGTGGTTACTCGCCCCGAAGGTTAGTAGAAAAAGGGGATTCGTTTGGTCAACGTGGGGGATGACACAAAGCACTGTCATTGTGCAGACTGGTGCGGAAGTGGGGCAGCTGTGGTCGTCGCAGAGCTGGCGAATCGGCGACGGCGAACATCACGTTACGCATTCGGTTACCCATTCCCCCACCAATTCACTCCTCTTTAAAACCCAATTCATTTTTAAAGCCCACCACACGAGCCTGCCACAGCGGCGTCTGGTACAAATTCAGAATCAGTATCTCACGACACTGTCGACAGGGACAACTCAAGTGCACAAAAGGAGCACGCTCCCACGATTGGCCTTCCATGTCACAGTGGGTCATAGTAGCATCCTACATCACACACACACACACACACACACAACACACAAAAGATGCGCTCTTTTTAAATGCCCTTGTTCTGCGGAGTCCATGGGCGCGGCACACTGGATTGAATCCAACATCTTAAATGCCCTTGTAGACCGGAGTGCGCTTCTCTCGGAAAGCCTTGAGCCCTGCAGAGAAGAATGACAAATCACACACAAAACAACAAGCGCACATAGAAACAGACACACATCAAAGTGTGAGTGGTAAGCCACAACACGGCGTCAGAATGTAACAGGACGGGTTTTAAGCATTGATGCACAGCTCATTGACGACCAACAGCTCCACCAAAAAAACAGAGTTTGGCTTATTCACGCGCCTTCAATGCGGTCCTGAGTGGGAATGATCTGAGCATAGCAGCTCTGTTCAATAGCCATTCCAGTGGCCCTGTTGAGTTGAGTTGTGTGTGTCGTGATATGTAAAGTGCGTTGTATGTTATGTGTTAATGTGTGTGGGTTACGTGCGGTGTATTGTGTGTTAATGTGTGTGGGTTATGTGCGGTGTATTGTGTATGTATGTGTGTGGGTTATGTGCGGTGTATTTTGTGTGTGTGTGTGTGTGTGCGTGTGTGTGTGTGTATGAGCGTGCTGTGAGTTGTAAGTGTTGAATAGTGAGGCAAGCACACGAATTTGGAAGAAATGAACAAAGAGTACCTGTCGGATTCGATGCCTTTGTCAATAGCAAACTTTGCCATCCGCAGAGCAATAGGTCCTGTGAATTGTTTGGAAGAAAATAAGAGAGAAACAGCGCATGCATATATATATATATATAGTGTGTGTGTGTGTGTGTGTGTGGCAGGTGGGTGAGTGAGAGCCAGTACAGCCATGTACTTAGATCAACTGATGGCATCACTGTGCAATCCAAAACAGAGACAACACAAGCGAAAGGGCTTAGCACAAACCGTTGGGAATCATCTCGCGCGCCAATGACAGACTCCGCTCATACGCAGAGCCCTTCACGCTGAAGTTGACAAGACCTGTGATTGCGAGACAGTCGTGCAAACATACACATACATACACACGCGCACGCATGCACATACACGCACGATGTCAGCATAAGATACATTTCTGCAGCGCCACCTTCGACATACCATTTTGTATCGTTCGCAAACATACAAACAACACACACACACACACACACACACACACACACACACACACACACACACACACACACACACACACACACAC
>CALSCR010003697.1:0-16423 GCA_943704495.1 Pigoraptor chileana | reverse complement strand
AACCCTAACCCTAACCCTAACCCTAACCCTAACCCTAACCCTAACCCTAACCCTAACCCTAACCCTAACCCTAACCCTTCCAGTTGCACTTTCAAGTCGTTGTCCGGCAACGACTCGTCAAGTGTCGGGATTGCCATCGTCTTCAGCTTTCCGATCTTTTCAATCAGGATTGTGAGGTTCCTTGCCACTTCACCCGTCAAAGTGTGTGGACTTTCAAGCAACTTAAGCCGCACAACATAATGCTCCGCCATGTATGTGCTGCGCCGAAGCAAGCTGCATGCACAAAGGCAAAGGTAGGGGAGATCATACTGAGTGGAGGCGTGGGGTGGTTGAAAGCACGCCAAAATATAGCCGCCATCAACCCACACGTCATTGGCGGCGGTGTCGGGACCGGTGGTGCGTTTCGACATTATAAGCGATTCGCAAAGCGCTATGCTTTTGGTTGGTGCCGTCCAGCGATACCCCAGCCGGTTCTTAAATTGTGTGCGTAAAAGCAGGGAGGCAGTGGATCAGTGCCAATACATCTGTGGCCAAGTGGCCTACTTACCAACATTACCAACTTGCATTACTACCTAACAAAAGAATGAGTGTGGCGAACACACACACCACTACACGCATCAGGGCCGTGCAATGCATACATACTAACAGCGAAAATGCACCGAATGCGCACATGACTACATGGCCGCTTGTCGTGCATTACAAGAACACTCCCACACTCCCCACCATCGTCAGCATCCTTGTGAACGAAATGGTAAGTCGAGGAAGGTATGAGCTTGTCGGACAGTTTCGCGTGTGTTTTCCGTTGTAATGTTCGCGTCGTAACGGTCACTGTCTCAGACAGCGCGACGTTCAGAGTGTTTGCGACATGATAATGTAGGAACAGAACGGTGTTCTCGCTCAAATTCAACCTGGCTTCTCCCTTCTTCCTACGAAAGGCGTAGTTGAACTCCCGGCGCTCTGGCAACTCCATTTGCTCGTTGTGGAGCCGGCACCGAGTGTCGACAAAACAACACAGTATATATGGAGTGGTATGTGGCTGCAATGTAGAGTTTTTCATGTTGCTTAGTGACGGAGAGCCGACTGGATGCGAGCGTTGGTGCAGTGTAGACGCAGTTGCAGGTTACTCATCACTCGCGACCTAAAAATAAAAATAAAAAGTTTTTTTATATAGTCTGTACCGTGGCGGCGGCCGAGGTGACGTCAGCCTATTGTGACGTGTGACGTGTGCGGTGACGGCCGCCCAGGGGTACTCACAGGGGTACTCACAGTGAGTACCCCTGCGGCCGCCGCCGGCCGGCCGTCAGCCTGAACTGGACAACTGGCGGCTAAGATCCAAACTGATTCAGACAAGCGGCACGAGCACAACTGTAGAAAGACTTAACCAACAACTGAAATCCTACCGAGAATTTAAGGGCGCCCAAATCATCTAACTGTTTACTGCAGCTGTTGGACAATCCGTCTGCGATGTACGTGTTGAACGGTATTGACAAGTATCCCGGAGGCTGAAGTAGCCGAATTTTGTTGGTAGCCGCCGAGCCACGGCCGTCTGATAAAAATTCGGCCGGATCAGTGAGATTTCCGGGACACCTCTTTCCTCCGATCCTAAGGCTATTCAGTGGCCACAGTGGCTCGGAATTTCATTCACAGTGGTGCATTCTGAAATGCAAGCCGACGACTGCTGCCTACAGGGCCGGCTTCATTCCATTACTTTGGGAATGCGTGCCGATTGATCACGGGGTACGTGCGGCCGGCATCCGTTTTCACACTTAGCACGTCACGCGCACCCTTTATTGCATTGACTGCCAGCATGCCCAATCAGCCCCGCAATATCGCCTTACAGCCGAGGAGTACCATCAAGAATAAGCATGTGCACGCTGCCAATTAAAGTGCAGAAACGTCAGGCTGTTACACGATTACAACCAGCCAGATTCAATGTATGAACCTTGCCAAGCGCGGATACATCAGTCAATCGCTCTCAGCTCGTCAGTGCAGGCTGCCGATCAGTAGGCACACAAGATCAGTCAGGGTATGCACGTTTGCCAGCATAGAAATGTCGTGAGACATTCAATGTATGCCGACCGCAAGAAGCATCGACACATCCGACACTGAAGTACACCCATGTAAGCCGGCCGCGTAAGATCATGAATTGAACACTACCCAGACAAGACACGTCGACAACTTTTTTGCAACCGCGTACTGTAAGTTCGATGTGTGAGCGCCGCCGAGCATCCATTCGACACGCATCAGACGTCCGACATGTTAACTGCCATGGCCTCTGCCAAGGGTAACTACACTATTCGCAACTGAGCTGTCATGTGCCGCATGACACTGAACACGGCAATGTTGCAATAAAGCCGTTGTTCTAAAAGCCGACTCGGCATTGCCTACAAATGCTCTCGTTTTTTCTCTCCCTACCTAACCGAACAACCGTGATGTCATGCTTGCAATGGGGAAGAAACTCACGGCGTGGTGTAATGGCATCATATTGTTTTTCCGGCGGCTCGAGTAGAGAAGCGAAACATGCCACGCATGCTGATGTATAGTATCAGTGATTCTCACCGGCAGTGATGCCTTGGCGGCAAGCCACCGAAGGCGCAGAGGCTGATCTAGCAGGGCTAACCGTCACGCGTTCGCTGGGAAAAACCACAGAAACATTCTTGCCAGTTGTTTCCAACTGTTACCGAACCAATTAAAACAAAGATCTATGTTTTTCAAGGACTTTGTGGCCGGCGATGTTGAAGGTTTGCCATCTCTAATCTGTATCAACTGCCTTTCACGGCCTTTTTGAACCTGTGTCATGCATTGAACTGAACAATTGTTTTTGATTAAAGCAGTTTGTACTTCATCTCAGACCAGTTAAATGACCTCAGCCTGCCCGTTAGTGGAAAAAGTCTACGATTGAGTATTTCGTGATTGAGGCCGTGATGTCATGCCGGCCGTCTTCGAAGTACTGGTCCCAGTCCGACGTTCCGGAATGGCACCAGAATATAATATAAACGAGGACAGATAGCGTTTTACGTTGGCAAGATCAGATATCTTGAAGTAGGCTGTACCAATGAGCGCCGCTGCTCCAAAGCGGCTTGAATGCGGGAAAAGCTTGAGAGACGTTGTCCGTTTCTACCGGAAGTTAAGGTGATCCCTTGCGGCCGGCCGGCCGGCCACTGGCATACCCTGGCCCGATGCGGCAGCTTGGGAATGTATTATGAGTTGCCATTTGGCATCTGCATGCATCTGTAAGCCCTGTCACCATTATTCTGGAGCCGTGCAAAGTCGATGCAAGAAGTGCACTGCGCAGTGCAAATGGGCCGCCGGTGGTACGTGCGTGAGCATGGGGGCCTTCAGCGATCGGGCTCCACGGTCTATACAGTAGATTCAGACTCAGGTAAGCAGAACTTTATTGACTTAATTAATGTAGCCAAGCTGATGAACTCATTTTTTTGTTCGCAAAAATGACAAATTGTTGAAAGGTGTTTTTGACAGTTTTTGGACGTTAACGGGCAATGCAACCACGGCCTGGAAGTTCAGAACAATGGCGATCAGCCTTTTCTTGTCTTTTTTGCAAGTACAATTGCAATGTATTGTTCGAAATGGACGGCCCAGTGCGATTGAGACCATCTTAGGCGATTTTTATCATGGAGTTTGTTGAGGGTCTGATTGCTAAGTCGCTCACCCATAGCCGAAGGACTTGGAAACAGATAAGAACGGGAAAGCACCAAGCAATTTGGCAAAAGATGTTAAAGAGAAGTAAGTACAATGTGTATAATTTTATACAGTTTAGAAGCTTGACTTACGGCACAAATTGAGATGTAATGTTCCAACTTTACAATACACGTCAGGTCTTCGGGCAAAACACCGGCAGCCTCTGGGGTCCTCTCCCCCCCCCAAAAAAAACATATTCAAGTAGGTCGGCAGTACACACTCGGTTATAAGTTGGGCAATTGTCAGTCTCAATTAGACAACAATTTCTTGACGCCTCGCAAGCATGATAAGTCCTTAATGTCGCATACACGTACATACAAAATGGTCACTGCCCGCACTGACGACGACACGTCCAAGAGGTTCTTGGTGCAATGAATGCTGAGCAAATAAACAGGTCCCAGTTGCGAAATATCAACAACCCCGGCGCATACATCAGTAAGGCTGAGAGTGTGTCTTATGATGCGGAGACCTCCTCACCATGCCAGCGCACACAAACACACACTCACCGCCCATTGAAAGCCATACACGCACACGCAATACGCACACACATTCCTTCGCCACATACAAAAGCCTTGGGCCATGGTCACACTCCGGAACGTCATCACCAGGTCGCGCTTATGTCCATACTGGTCAGTCTTGGTTGCCACGTGCCCTACTGTCGCGCCCCTCATTGCACAATGTCCCCCATCGCCCCAAAGCATTCCCCTTTCGCATGGATATATCCCTCACCATAACATTGTCATCGTGATGTGATGTGAACCGGTGGGTCGAGGAATGATATGTATCGCCGCGTTCCGCCGCGTCGCTCGCACGATCCGATTCGAATTTCAGCCAATCTCCATGTCACTGCAATGGTATGTAAGGGAAAACAACGTCACCACGTTGTCACGTCCAGCAAATCTGACATACCTTGCCTGACGCCATTACACAGTTGAAAGAAATCAATTTGCTGGTCATAATCAAGATGGGTTCATCATGGTCATCATGGCTGCAGCTAGAGATGAAAGCTAGCATGTCACATACTGGCTACATGTTTTGCCAGCATTCCCTGTTATTGGTAAGAATGCTTCTGAATGCACAGCAGGCCCTAGGGAAAACGCACATGTAAGTGATGAAAAGGGGGATTCAACCCCTTTGTAGGGAGCACAAGGAAAAGTTATGCACTATAATTGATAAAGTACGAATTCTAGGGTCATGCAGTGGCACCATAGGATCAAAAACACTGGTCACTCACCAAAAGTGGCTCTTACGAAAGTGGCTTACACCTGGCTCAATCCTATCTTTGCCTTGGCAGCCTCAAGCTGTGCAGAACAATCAAATGGCAGCGTCGAAAGCATATGGGCGACCAAACGATAGTCATCGGCTTCTGTAAACGGACGTCTTGGATCGATGCCAGCAGCAGCCTGCCACGTTCTCAGTGCGCCCGCGTCACCAGGAGTAGCGCTGTAGCAGCACATGTCTCGAAGTCGATGAGGAACCAGTGCTGACTGACCGGATCGTACATGATATTTTCGAAACGAAGGTCGCGGTGAACTATGCCATGGCCATGCAATACTACTAGCCCTGAAATGACATCGCTGAGAAATTGGACGGCTTCTTCGACGGTCAAGGGAACCTTCTGATAGACGATCGGCGATATTTGAACTCGGTATCGACCCGCCTTGTCCAAAATCGGCGCACTGCAACACGTGGGTAGCCCAACATGTGTGCCATCACACAGTTTGTAAACACGTTTGAGAAGCGGCAAGTCATCATCAAACCGCTTCGTCGCAATGCCGTTGCAAAACTGCACTTCGCGATTCCAGTTCTTCACGTGACCATACATGGGTATGGCGACGTCGGGGAGGCGAGCATACATCAGCGGAAACAAACGTATCGCATTGCGAACGATGTTAAAGATGACCAGCCGATCAGCAACATTCCACAGACTCAGGCTCTCTGTTGAATCAGTCAAACGCGAGACAGAGTTATTGCGACGCAGAATATGAAACTGTACATTGGAGGCCGCGGACCCGTAGCAAATCATGAAGTCGAGATCGCCGAATGTTTGAATAGGCATCCCAGCGCACTTCCTCTCCAGATCATTCATGGCGAGACGACCACTGCCGGCTTCAGCTTTCTCCTCGCCCTTCATCAAAACCACGCCATTCATCACAAAAAGGAAATCTGGTCGATTCGAGTCGATTGTGCTTGACCTGCCATAGTCGGTCCGGCAAAGGATAAGCGTCTCAAAATTGGACCCATTTTGTTATAATACTGACAGTCCAATGCAAAAATTTAACCTCACCTCTCTCTTTGATTTCGCATTGTCTGGGCGCCGTGGGCGAAGAGACGGTTCACATGTCTCGCACAAACGCTATCAATATGGCTCATGATCAAACGGTCAATTTACGATCCCCAGACCAATTCCGATGTGGTGACAAGAGGGGGCGAGAAAACGTGCATCAACAACAGATGCAGAAATTCCGCATCTGCGCGCACATCTTTATGCGACTACGTCCACATCAAATGAATGGAGAAGAAGAAAAATCAAGAAGAAGAAAAATCATCAGCAACAATGTTCATTCGAACTGGCCACCGAAACATGCAAGTATACAACTGACCATGCCGGCCGCGAGGTTGCAACATTGCAGGCCAGACAGTCATTCTGTCATGAGCGAATTTCTGTCCATAAAATTCCTTCAACTCACGGGGTGAATCACAAATCCGTGGCGGGCTTCATTGTATAGTCACGTGATTTGCGATTATATGACGTCTTTTAAAGACCATACGTCACAACGTGGTCACGCGCCGCGCGACTCGAACAAAGCAGGGGTACTCACGAACAAGTATGTGTGGGCGTACACAACATGCGAACTCTCCCGTGACAACGCTGTCTCGGGGACACTAAGCAGAGAATGGGGATATTTGGGACGTGTAGCTGCTGCGTGGGCCCGTCCCTGCTGGCCAGCGACATGAGCCGCCTAGCTGACGAGGCCTCGCGCGTGGTCAACAGCGGCGCCGACTACCTGCACCTCGACGTCATGGATGGGTGCGTTGGTCGGGCACTGTCGGGCACTGGCCAGGTGCTATGCCACACATGTGCGGCAAATTAAAGACTGCATCAATGCTTGCTGCGCATGGCGCGTTGCCTCCGAATTTGTTGCCTACTTTCATCACACATGGGACTCACACAACGAAACTTGAATTTAACAGCCACTTTGTGCCCAACATCACAATGGGTCCTCCGGTCATCAAGAGTTTGCGCAAGCATACAAAGGCTGTGTTTGGTGGGTCGCTTTGCATCTCTCGCATGTAATCGGCATTCCATCTCGTTATGTTGGACACTGACTCGGTGATCTGGCGCACATGCAGACTGCCACATGATGGTTTCACATCCTGAGCAGGTTGGTTACGTTGTTTTCTCTATATTCTTTCTTGGTGCCGTGCATTTACGTAGCTTCAGTGCACACACTCACTCCTCTCCTTTTACATAGTGCGTTGTAGCCCACGCACGCACAGCGCTACTAACTTAAATCCTGCATTTTCTGTAGTGGGTAAAGGATATGGCGGATGCCGGCTGCAACATCTTTACCTTCCACCTGGAGACTACTGGTATGTACAGGTCAGCTCCTTTACCCACTGCATATTGTTTTAATGTTCCTCTATCATGAACATAACGCAGCATGCATCGCTTGCGAGGAACCTGCAAACTTGCCTCTCTGCGCACAATTCAGCTCGAATAGTTAATCTCCCACTGACTCAGAGCAATCTCCCAAAACATGGTTTTCAGTGGACCCAGTGGCACTTATTGCGATGATTCGCGCTGCTGGAATGCGCGCTGGTGTCGCAATCAAGCCGAAAACTCCCGTCGAGAGTGTATACCCTCTTGTAGAGCTCGTGGATATGGTGCTTGTAATGACCGTCGAGCCTGGTTTTGGCGGACAGGAATTTATGGCTGACATGATGCCCAAGGTGTGTGCCACAATTTCGTTCGTGCGCATTCTCTTTGCCTTTCTCTTTTTCATTCTCTTTTCATTCTCTCTCCCTTCTCTTATTCATTCTCGTTGACCGCACAGCTAACTGCGTGCTCATTCCCTTCGTTCTTCACAGGTATCTGCACTGCGCGCCCGACATCCCACGATGGACATCGAGGTAGACGGCGGTTTAGGCCCGGCCACCATTGACGCGGCAGCGGCTGCGGGTGCCAACTTCATTGTTGCAGGCAGTTCCGTGTTTAAAAGCGACGACCCACGCGCGACAATGGACCACATGCGAGGGCGTGTGCGGACGCTTAGTACATTCGGCAGTACCTGACGGGGTGACGTCCTGGGGCCGGGCAGAGTTACACTGTGTTGTTGCAAGTCACTGCTGTCCTTGTGCGTTTCGTTGGAATGATAGGTGCAGCGAGGATGTGATGTGCCCACAGTGCACGCGAGACTGCCTCAGGCGTCCACGCAGCAATTACAAGCGTTTGGTCTGCTTGTGTGTGTGCACGGTCGATGATTGTGAGCAATAATGACCCAAGGCACCACCAATGCTTAAAGAGCCTGTTTCGCACCATTCCTCAATGGAAAACCGCATTATCATTCCCGCGTTACATAGGGTTAGGATTTGGTTAGGGTTTCGCCCGCACCCACCGCTGTGATCCTTTTCCTTGTTGAGCTTTTCGGCCTTTTCGCGCGCCCATGCAGTGAAGATGCTCAGGTGCTTCATTGTGTAATCGGCGCTGCCAATGCTGCTCTCCATTGCCTCGTCAGCCATGAAGGCAAACCGGGCGGGACATGCCGCAGCCAGCAGTGCTGAGTCGGGAGGCGGACCGGTGTGGGCATGTCAGCACTTAATAGGGCAAGGGCGCCGGGCATAGCGGCAGACGGGGCATGGATGCTCCCCTCAGTTGCAAGCAGACCCTGCAGACGCAGCCATGGAAATCAGTGAAACACTGCGCCGCATGGGGGACCCACCCGTTGCTGTCGCGGGGCCGACACCCTGGAGAACGGCTGTGAGGCACCGCGCCGCCACACACGGGTCGTCGTCGCTCACAGCGAGTGCAAATGCAGTCGCTGTGCACTGAACCACCGTCCTGGGATCATTGCTTTCGGCAAGCTGTTGGAGGCGCGGGCGGAACTTTCCCCGCTGCACACATAGACTTCGGATGAGCCCACTTCTGACATTGACAAACTCACTTGAAGAAACCCTCACATCTGGACCCAGCCGAGTCCTTGACACAAAGGGACACACTTATGTGGAAAACGAACCTTAAGTTTCCACCGTACGATGCGGGCCAGCTCATCGACAGTTATGTGGGGTTCATGTCGTGCGGCAATGGCAGACGGCAGCGCGCACGTGGCCCACGCGTCGAGCGCCTCCAGCGATTCGCTTACGGGGAGAGTGGCGCGCGCACCCGCACCACTGTCCCTGCGTGCTGCAACCGCCCGCACCGCCTCTTCGTACGAGACCAGCGCCGCATTCCACGCAGCTGCGGGTGCTGTAGCCAATCTGAACGACGGCGTGCCAGTCACAGGCGGCACGCACCCACGGACAGTGCCGGGAGTGCACCCGCCGTCTGAGGGGTCGTCGGTGCGCTTGCGCTTGTGGGCCATGTCAATGTATGCGCCAGATGGGCGTATGTCAATGTATGGGCGATATGGGCGTATGTCAATGTATGCATCTAAGTTTCTAAGCTTAAACTAGTATCTGCCAGAAACGAAGTAAAAAAATTCCGAGTCTGTCACTGTGCTCAGAGTGATTGTTGGTCTTGCCTCTGGGTCTTACACTGTTTTTTTAGTTATTTCCCTGCCCTAGGTAGGGTTATGGGTTAGGGCAACAATGCAAGTTTCATTTTGCGACACTTCATCACAGACATTCAAATTCATGTGGAAGAACAGAGGGAGAGAAAGGAGAAAGAAGAAAGGGGGAACGAGGGAAAGAAGGAAAGAGGAAAAGAAGGAAAGAGGGAAAAAGGGAAAGAGGGAGAAAGAAAAGCGTGAAACAAAGTGCATTTGATTCCCTGTTTAGTGGAGGACCAATCAAGTCAGATTTCATGCTGGAGTCTTCGTCGCCTCCCCGGAGGTAAGTGACTTTGTTTATGTGCACGCTCACGCAGCCATCACACAGGGGTCGTGCATCTCTTAGATGATAAAACCACACGACTGCCCCGCTGCATTTTCCCACATTCCCTTACAGGCACCATCCTTACGCCAGAGCAACGCGGATCGGCCGCGGCGGTGACATTGTGAGTTTCATTGATGTGTACGATGTTGCTGCTGTTTGTTGAGTATAGTACTGCATGCAATTACTCGGCCGCATTTATGAAGTATATGCGTTGCGTTGGCTACTCCGGTTATTCTCTCTTTTGGATGCGCAAACCACGCGCACGCGCGCCAGTCCGTGTCATTACCATACACACCTTCCTCATCCTGCACGTGCCTGAACTTTGCAGGGAGGCGACGGCGGTACAGATTCCGGTGGCGCTGTAATGTCGAAAATGCGCACCGCTTTCGACGAGCTACTTCAGTCGCCGCACAGTGCGCCCATAATGCATTCTACGGTGGGCTTGCAACGTTTCTCTCCTCTGTGTTGTATGGAGCGACGCAAATGACTCCTCACTCCCTCTGCCTCTTGTCTGGTTTTCACATGTGCTGGAGGGTGGACTCGACGCGCGTCCGTTTTGCGTGTATCTGCGCTTCCCGCTGATGGTGGACGTGTCGTGTGCGTGTTTATTCGTGCTTGTTCGGTGCACACAAACAGGCGCACAGAGAGAGCGAAACGGTTGTGATGAGGGCGCGCATTGTCGAACTGGAGTCGCAAGCAGACTCCTTGCGGCTGACGATTGAGCAGGTGTGTTGAAAATGTCTCCGAAATAATGCCAGAACAGCAGAAATGCCACGACTGCCAATCGCCTGCTTGCCGCCTTCCGACTGAGCATCGCTCACGTGTCGCTATATACAGATGCGCGCGGACTATGGGAGGGAGCGCGGCGAGATGGAGCGTGCGTGGAAGGCCGATATATTGCGACTTCAGGTCTGCTTCTGTCACCTGCCGTATTTGTTTTCCTATAATTTGGTTGTTTATTTGTATATTTGCCATACCTATTAAGTCAACGCGGCTCCACTTGTCTGCTCACAGGACGTTGAGAGACAGCGCCGACTTCTGCTGGAAAACGACGTCGCTGCAAAAGTAAGAACCCACTTTGGATTGGGCTGAATATGGCTTATTGTGCATCGCGAAATCCATGTGCGCGGCCGATGGCATTGGCTTGAATCCTACATCACACGTACACCCATACACACATCCATATATATACATATATATATATATATTTATACAATATACTCTTGTGGTGTATTGTGGAGTCCATCTTACATTTCTTGCCTATGGAGTCCATCTTACATTTCTTGCCTATGGAGTCCGTGGGACACAGCCACGGCAGTGACAAGAATCCTACATCTTGTCGTGATGTCGATGACGGTAATTGGGGGTGTTCGCTTAAAACTCAGTCCCTTATTCACCTTCGATGGCTGCTTACATATTACGCACACACGCACACATCATGATGCTGCAGGCGCGCGAGGCCGAATTCCAAGAGCGAACAGCATTGCTGTCTGCACTGTGCGACGGTCGCGTGCGTGCGCTGGAGCAGGAGCGCGCCCAGTTGGCAGCCGAACTTGCCGATATGCGATGCGGGGTGGGTTGGGTGTGCATTTCTTCATGCTGTGGCAGTCTGTTGTCATCAGGCACCTGCAAGCGCTTTTGTCTGGGATGCCACAATGCGGGAGCGTGTGCATCTGCTGTCTGATTATGTTGGGTATCCCGTTGGGCACTGGGCACCACAGAACCGCGCACAAACTAGCGACGCCGAAGCTGCACTGCATCGTGCGCATGTGAAGAACAGCATTCTCCACACGGAAATGCAGGTGCGTGCCGAGGGCTGACACATGGGGTGTTATTGGCCGACACTGCACGCGAGCTTGCTTTCCGCTGGAGTGATAGCGATGATACTGCTGTGTTATGAGGGTTGGAAGTGGTTAGCCTGCTGTGTTACCTGAAACTTTTGAGTACTGATAGTTTTTCTCACTTGTGAAGATGTGTGGAGCCATGGGCACAGCGCCTATGACTTGACTTGAATCCTACATCTCTTATGAAGTTTTGGAGTCGAGGGCTTATGACTGAGGTTTTTTGTGTACTGAGGGTCTCTCTTGTGAAGTTGTTGAGTCCGTGGTATATAACGCTTATGTGTGTCAGCGCCTTGCTGTACATCTCCATGGGGCCTGCATGAACTGACGAGGGCGTGAGGCACCCCTCGCTGTCGACTGACATGATGAATTCTCGCTGTCGACTGAAATGGTGAAAATTCTCGTTGTGTGGTGTTCTCATTCGGTATGCATGCAGGCCTTGCGGTCAGAGCTCGTCATTTGCAAGCGCTATGCGGACGATGCCGCCGTGCAGTTGCGCTCTATGACACAGCTCCAAATCGAACTCCAGAACGTTAGTGCTGCGTCCACTTCAATTGCTTGCTTCGCCTGATTGTGATTTTCTGACCCTGGCCGATGATGGTCGTCCCAACACAGCCCTACCATGCACATGCACTTTGTCGTTCCCTTCGTCGTACATATTGAGCTCACGTTGGGCTTGTGTTTTGATATTTATCTTCTGCACGAACATTGCGGTCCACAGTCGCAGCAGAGAGCGGCCGAGCTGGAGCAGCGCCTCCGTCGATCAGAGGAGCGAGTGGGACTCTCCCGCGTGGAGGATGGCGTTCGCGAGCGGTTGGCAGCACTTGAACGCGAGCACAGATCGGCTGTGCACGAGGTGCGCTACCTGCGTGAGACTGCCGCAAACGCCGAAATATTGAGGGAAGAAGTAGATGATTACAAAGCTCGCGTTGCCCGTGCGGATGAGCGCGTGCGAGAAATGTCATCGCGGCTTGGGGCGGCAGGGACCGGCAGCAGCGACGCGCGCGGGGACTATCGCGGTGCACCCGACGAGCTTGCCTCCCTGCGCATGGAGCACGCTCTCCTTCTGGAAGCCCATGGGCGATCGCGGGAGGACTGCGCGCGCGCTGCTGCGGTGACAGAGACCCTGCGGTCACGCCTCGAAGCGTCGGCATCGGAAGTTTTTCGCGCCGTCGAGGACAGGCGGCTGGCCGAGGAAACTGCACAGCGCCTGCAGGAGCAGCTGAAGCGTGTGGGGGCCAAAGTGACATTCCTCACCCGCGAGAGGGACGGGATTCGCCGCATTCTTGATTCGTACGCCGAAGAGGGCACGGGTGCGGCCTCTGAAAGCGTTATCAACGACCGCATCGCGCACGCTGAATCGGCATTGAAGGATTACACTGAACAACTTGAGGCAGCGGAGAAGGCGGGCGATGAACTCCGGAAGAGATTGGAATCTGCAACAGTGCAGCTTGCGGCCACTCGCGCAGAGTTGGCGGCATCGCAGTGGACGGTAGCGGAATTGCGTGGTGCCCATGAATCGCTCACGGCGGAGGCGTCGCGGGCGTGGGCGGCGGTCGAGGCCCTGCGCCGTGAGGGGGCACAGGCGCAGACAGCCCGTGATGATGAGTTGGTGAGCACGCGCATGACCCTCGGCGCGTTGGAACGCCGGGCGGCAGAAGCATCGGCACTTGCGGACGAATTGCGGGGAGACTTGGACGCCCGCTCATCCGAGTGCGATGCCCTGCGCGCACGTCTCGTCGCCCTCCAGGCCCTCGCCGATGATCAGCACGGCCAGCTTTCGCGCGCCGCAGGTATGCCGTCAGGCCACATGCAGGTAGGCAGGGACGCGGAGGATGGGCGTCTGCGGGAGGAGCTTGCGGTGCTGCGAGCGGAGAGGGATGCACTTGAGGCCCGGGTCGGTAAGGGCGACTTCAATCCGGACACAACGCGCGTCCTGCACATGCGCGAGAGCCCGGCGTTGCATGCCCTGCGCGCGGACCACGCCCGACTGAATGCGCGCGTAGCTGAGCTTGAAGAGGCGCTGCGCAGCCAGTCGACGAATGGGCCACCGACGGCCCAGGCGATGGACGAGCTGGTCGGACTGCGAGAGGCCCTCGCGGCGGCAGAGGTGCGCCAGGACAGGCTCAAAACAGTTTTCAGGCGGAAGATTCAGGAGTTTCGGGAGGCGTGCTATGAACTGACTGGGTACAAGGTACGCACACAGCTCCGCGGACCCACTGGTTTGATTGGTGTGGGTTTTACGAAAGCAGGAGTATCAACTGGCACATTGTCACTATGGAGGCCGGCTGATAATGTGTGCGGCACGTCACGCCATTTGTGTGCGCGATACAGCCATTCCCGTGCGTAGTTTACGCCGCAGTGTGAGCGTTGAGCTGTGGCGGTTAATCGCTGTTTGCGCGTGCATTCGCTTTAATTGCAGATTGACATGCGGGAGGACCAGTACGTCCTTCTCTCCATGTATGCTGAGAAGCAGGGCGATGCGCTGCTCTTCCGTGGCTCACCCGCGGGAATGCAGCTGTTGGAGACAGAGTTCTCTGCGGGACAGCAGGTGCGCCAATCCGCTCCTGTGCCGTGTACATACGTGGCTGTGTGTGTTGTGTGCATGGAGAGGTCCGTGTGCATGGAGAGGACTGCTGGTTGGCCGTGTCATCAGTGCTTACTCCCTGTCTGACCCCGTCTTCGTCGCAGACGCTCATCGACATGTACCTTCGACGCTTCAACTCAATTCCGGCGTTTCTGAGCGAAATTACATTGCAGCTATTCAGCAAGCAAACGCGCACGTGATCGATCGCCTGCTCGGTGCGGTTTTAATCACTAAACACAGCCGAATTCATGGACCCCATCCTCCTTCAGCAATCTGCCATGCCACGCGTGTTGGGCATGCAGTGTCTCCGCGATTTCAGCACAATTTCATTTATTTCGTTGCAAACAGCGCATGAATATGTATATGTATGCCGTGCATGGTAGATATGCGTGGATGGCCGACAGGACACGCGATGTGGCCATCAAGATGCCTCTTCTGCACGTCCACTATTGGCTCCATCCGCTGGCACATCCGGGGAAGGTGGCCTGCGCCCGCGTGCGTAGGCCCACACTCGACGGGTGAGCGGGCCGAATGGTCGCCAGTAATGCTTCAGCCGGAGGTGCCACGCCGCCGCCGCCAGCGCACAGGCACAGAGGATCGATGCGATGGGCCACAAAAACGCCACCACAAAGGCAACACAAACGAAGAAAATCGCAGCAACGCGCAATCCAATGACCACGTTCCTCGGGAGAGGGTGGGAGATCCGGGGCAAGTTGTGCTGCCGCGGCCGGTCATGCCTGCAAAGTCGCAGGGCAAAACGGCCCGCGGGTGTCGCGCGAAGGCGCACTGCGAGCGCCGCAGCGTCGGTAGGCACGACGGGGCTGCGGGGCGGAGGCATTTTGAGTGTCATGCGGCAGGCTGGCTCGCCGTCGGCAAGGTCGTCCGATAGCAGCATGCACACGGACGCCAGGGACCCAAATGCATAGTCTGGGGATGATATTTGGTCGCCGCAGATGTACTTGCGGCCGTCCCGCAGCATGTCTGATACCCGCGCAAAGACAGCCTCAATGCGCCCAGCAGCAGCATCGTCCATCCGGGGCTGTCCTTGCCGGGCGCGAAGTGCGCGCATTACGACGGCGACAGCAGGCCACGCGACAACCAGCGCCGCCTGGAGCACCCGCGGCAGCGTGTCGTTCAGCAGCATTGTCTGCGCTGCCGAGGTGGATGAGAGGCCGATATGCCACCACAGCGCCGTCGCGTGGGGAAAAAGCTCAGCGTCAAAGTAACGCTCCATCTCGATGGCGGTCTTAGGGCCGTATATGCGGTGGGGCGAATTCCAGGATTGGGAGAAGATCCAAAGGAAGACTTTTGTTGCGGTGCGAATAATCTGCACACATGCACAAGCATCACGTCAGATCATCAGAGGAACGCATCCAACATGCACTCGTCATTCTCTCAGCATCGAAGATTGTCAACATGCATACATACACACAAAATAAGATATACATGCATACGTACATCAACGCACACAAACAAATACGCACACACCTCGCCTTTTGAAGTGAGCAGCACGACTGAAGTGGGCTCGGCGGTTGAGGCGGCAGTAGACAGGGACAGCACTGCAATGGCGGCCACCGCTTGGATGCCGGGAGGATGTCGCTCGTCCACAAATGGTATTCCATGCTTGTCCAGTGCCCATCGCACACGCTCTGCGGCGCATGAAGGGAAGAGGGGGAGGGGAGGCATGAGAGCCTGAGAGTTGTGCGGCAGGCGAGAAAGTGGGTCGCACACATACGTTGCCTGCGCCGCCTGCGAGTTACCGCAGAAGTGCGACAGCCAACTGACATCAAATCCCACAGAGGTACAGGATTCCTGCCAGTGCCTTCGGTGGTGCGATGCCCATGGACGTATCCCATGCCGCAGCGAGAGAACAAATCAGAAACCGACCTCCCAACGGACAGCCGATTATCGTCACAAGACGGCTCTTTTGGGCGCCATCACCCGCACTCGCGCGGGGCGACTGTTTCGGGGCATCGTCGTCGCTACTACTTACGTCAATGGCGTCCCACCGGCTATAGTCGATGCCAGTAGTGGACCGCCTGCCACCCACGTTGCCACTGTCCACTGCACGACCCGCCATGGTCACCTCTGCGCCTCCGTCTGTTTCGCTGTGTGTGTGTGTGTGTGTTGTGTGTGTGTGTGTGTGTGTGTGTGTGTGTGTGTGTGTGTGTGTGTGTGTGTGTGTGTGTGTGTGTGTGTGTGT
>CALSCR010003696.1:0-12772 GCA_943704495.1 Pigoraptor chileana | reverse complement strand
GGGGGCGGGGGGGGATACGACGTAAGCAGAGGAATTTTGTGCATGATGTGTGCCTAGGAGTATGTACAACTCGTCCATGTAACATAACAAACAAAAATATTCCAATAACAGTCACATTTCGCATACGGGCGAGCAATAAATAGTCGCCGCATTTGGGCGCATCTGGCGCACCTGGTTGTACTCTGAGGGAGGCACCACCACGCCATCCTGTATGTTCTCGTTTGACAGCTGGAACCCCAATTGAGATCCAAGTGTCGACTGCAGCCGCACCAACACGGGGTAGGGAACGAGGCTGCGGATCGCAAGGGGCTTCAGAGCGTGCGTGTCATTCAGCACGGCATTCTCAATCGTGAATCGGTTGCTGTCGAGAGCGGCTGCGACGAGCAGTACACCGGCCGTCGCTCCCGCGCCTGCGGGTATTGTCGACAATGTGCGGGACGCAAAATTTGCACTCGTTGAGGTGGCCATCAAGGGGGACCCGGGACCAAGCATGCCCAACTCGTCTGAGGAAAAACGCCTTTCGGTTGTGGCGTTGACGCTCGTGTGCCTTTGGGGAAGTGCGGCGACGACGTCGCGGGCACCATCCGCAAGATTCGCTCGCCGATCCTCCATATTAATAAAAGCGACAGCTGCCGTCTAGGATCGAACGATTGAGATTATAACAGGCAACCGCGCCATCCTACGCAGGCCGAGAGTCACGAAACTCTTTTGAAATGCAAATGCACGCACGCACGCACGCACGCACGCAGACCACTTAGCTATGCAGTCTCGGCCGGCCTTGCCACAAGGTGGGCGTCCAGCAATCGGATGTCGCCGAACACAAAGAACTCCCAGCCGAATGTATTACCGGGGAGAGAATACCTTTTTCATGACATTGTGAGAGCACATCACATCACAAAGACTTTGTCTTTGTTTTTTTTAAGCACCATGAATGATGCTGCACGGGATCACAGTGTTTATTGCCCAGGGTTGCCCTGAAAGCGACAGACTAGTCCTCGCATACGGGGGTTCCCGATAATTAATTAAGCGAGTGCTCGGCACGATCTGCGGTTCCCGCGCTTTTTCTCCATTGCTGCTCGCCGTTGTAACCCAATTGAGTTGGGTGAATCTGACCACAGGACGACTGAGTGTTCTTTTTTGGGGGTATAATAGCAACAACCTGCATTTATTTTTGCAAGTTGCATATTGCATACTGCGCTCGCTGTTTTTTCGACGATTTCTCACTCAAAACGAACGCAACGATGGATACGTCACCTCAACAGCTTCGCACAAAAAGACGAAATCCGTTTGGCGAGTCGTCCGCCGTCCCTCGAAAAATGCACGTTCCAGAGCGAAAAAACTGGGATGAGATATACCGTAAGTGCAAGCACTATACTCATTATCGATGTGTGCCCTAAACAGCTTGCTCGTTCTCAATGCCATACTGATCGTCCGCCCTTTCCTTTCGCACATTTGCAGAGCGGACAATTAATGGCCTGATGAACGCCAGCGAAGACAGCTTTACACACGCATCCTTCAACTCCGAGAGCCTCTTGTCAACGCTCGACTGCCCGACAAAGCATGCCACGTGCCGCGTGTGCTCCATACTGAAAGAAACCACGGAATGTGCCCATTGTATGGGCTCGGCCTGCGATCTCTGCATCAGGCAATGCGAGACCTGCAATGAGGTCTTCTGCAGCTTTTGTTCCACCATTAAGTGAGTCGGATGGATGTTCTAATATTCTATACTGGCCTTGTTTGACGTATGGTTGGGCTGTGGTTTTGACAAAAGTTGCGTGTCTTTATGTCCTTACTGAACCGATAACACCGCTCGAAATGCAGCTATGACCAACGATTTGACCGAATGCTGTGTTTGGCGTGTTATCGGGAAGAGCGAACGCGTGGTTTGTCTCGGCTGGCCACAGTAGTTCAGACGGCCGAGCCAATGCAAGTAGACTCATTCTAAAGCTTTTTCATTGTGTTTGTTGTTCCGTTTACATTACTTATTTTTTCCTGTGGGGAAATGCGCGCGCTCCATGTATATAAATCCAGCAAGGTACAGGCATCAGTACCAGGCATCAGCAGAGAACCCTTAGCATCAGTGGTACCTCGCTAGTCAACAAATGGGCTCTTAATGTAAAGGCGGCGTATGCGGTTGTATTTGCGAGCCGTCGCAATCCCTTGTCCACGCTGACAGTTCGCATTGCGAGTGAATATCTTACATTCTTTGCGTGACTGCGTCGATGATTTGCCATACAACAGAACTTTGTCGGGGAGCATTCCTGCTTGATTCAGTCATCGGGATGTGTCTCAAAAAGACACTTGAATTGCTACACATATTTTTGCAATCCATTTTGCTCGTCTCGCCAAGAGAAGCCGAAATTGTAAGCAGAAAACACACCGCCGAGGAGAGTGAACGAGAGCTAGACAGGATGACGGGCGAACGAAGCGAGATGCGCACGCGCAGCGGCAGGAAGGCCGGGTCTGCCGAGGGTGCACAAGACTCCTCGAGTTTCCACTCGCAGACTTTAAAGTCGGTTGCGCGCCACAAAAGCTCCGGCCATCCCGCGTTGTCGCACAAGATAGCGGCGCTGTCGATGGAGTGGGACACGGAGAGGGTCGTCATGATTGGCGCATCCGTGATTCAGCTGTTCACGTTGCTCGTGGCGTTCATCACTGGATATTGGAGCATGCTCATTCCAACCATCCTGTGCGGGTGAGTCGGCGCGTTTTGTGGGTGCATGAAGTGGCTGTAATTTTGAACAATGCATTGCCACTTTTGTGAACGATGCATTTCCACACAAAAGCGGCAATACATTCAGTATAGGTACTGACGCAGACAACCACAATCAAACCGCCTTCACTTTGCTCCTAAACACCGCCATCATTCAGGGCGTTTGTCCTGACGCATGCTGTGAACGAGACTTGGCAGCCGCTCCCGGTACTCAAGAGTATGGTAATACATCGCAATTCACCAGATTGGGCATCATCATTAAGTATCCCACGTGTAAACATTGAATTTAAGCGTCATGGGCTACGCATTCCACCGCCTTTGCAACGTGCGCAGGGATTCCGTTCGATGAGGGAAATTGTCGAGGAGATGACCGTCCTGAAGGTGCTTCGCGGAGACATCGGCACGCTCATTCCAAGCCCACACCAGTCGGAAGAATAAAGATGCATTATTGTGCACACATAATTCCTCGAGCGCTCCGCAATTGGGACGAGTGTGTGGTGGCGCTCAAACTACACAGACTATACGAGAACAGAAGGGCAAGCTCTGTGTCGACAGCAATTGCTCGGGGCTTCACAAACGCGGCGGATTACAGATAAATTTTATGGCCACTAACTCATTTCACCATTAATTGTGACGTTCAGGCAACCCATTATAGTGAACAATAATAAAAAATATTGTTCGCATTTCCCGATAATCTGTTTCTTTACAGGAAACAATCCATCATTTATTATGTCCCTCGCAAATATACAGTATATACGCAACACATACATGAACGAACACCACACACACATAAACACATACGAACATCCGGGGTGTTCGTGCTCGTATTTTTATGTGTGTGTTTGTATATGTGTTTTTTGAACTTTATTTTGGATGACTTTGTATGAGAATCCGTTGAGTAATAAATTTCCAAATAAATATGCCTCACCAATCCACACAACAGGATGATATCATGTGTGTGTGTGGTGTGTGTGTGTGTGTGTGTGTGTGTGCGCGTATGTGTGTGTGTGTGTGTGTGTCTGTGCATTGCATCCACCAACACACATACACACGCACACACATACACACACAAACCGCATCCACGGAGTGTGGAACCACACCCTATTCGCTCAATGCACGCTCTGGTGACGGCATTCGCTTTCTCTGACGCAACACTCGACCAGACTGCACACGCATCTTTATAACCACTCGGGCAACTGCAGCCCATGTCAAAACCGTCCGACCTCCCTCTGTCCTTTTTGCGGAGAGTACTATTGCGACGGAAACGAAAATGATGCTGGGGGTCCGTACGGCCATGTCGGCCATGGGCCGCCGCATCCCCACGGGAAGTGGCTATGTGCGCTCTGCAATGTCCCCTGTCGCCTCGATTTCGAGGCCTTACTCTGCACCCGCCTCAAAGGAGCCACATCCCAGCGAGGGATTTCTCAGCGGTACAAGCAGCAACTACTTTGACGAAATGCACCGTGCCTGGAAACAGAACCCTTCGTCCGTGCACAAGGTGGGATGGCAGTATACTTGTGTTGTGGATTAATCTGCTGTGTATGTGGTGTGCGTGTGCGTGGGTGTAGGAGAGTGGGGAACGTTGTGTTTTTATATGAAGACTTTGAGAAAGAAAAAAATATACGACGTATTTTTCATGTAAATGCATTGGTTACTCATTCGATTGCACGCCTCTGACCACCAAAACTTGAAAATCCTCCATCGCAACAAAACAAACCAAAAATGCAGTCGTGGGATGTCTATTTTAAGAATCTCGCCGCCGGTGCTCCCCCGGGCGAAGCATTCGTTGCTCCCCCAAGCCTCGGCGGCGCGCCAGGACGTCCGACTGGCGCGACGGTCAGTGCAGACGTCATTGCTGATCATCTCAAGGTGCAGTCTCTGATCCGTGCGTATCAAGTGCGCGGGCACAACATTGCGAATCTGGATCCGCTGGGCATCAACGAGGTTGACCTCGACTCTGAGGTTGCGCCCGAGCTGCAGCCCCAGAATTACGGCTTTACGGAGAAGGATCTTGACCGCGAGTTTACGATTGGAACGGCGCTCACCGCGGGCTTTATGAGTGCTGATCGTCCCTCGATGACGCTGAGGGAGATCATCAACAGGCTGCAGGAGACATACAGCAAGACGATTGGCATCGAGTACATGCACATTCCCTCGCGCGAGCAGTGTGAGTTTCAACCGTGTTGTGGAAGCAGAGGTGGATGGGCATAATCGTCGTCGTCGTTGTTGTTGTTGTTGTTGTTGTGGGTTTGTCTGTCTGGGTGCTCATGGAAGCATGTGATCCATGGCGCAAATGCTAAATCGGTGTGGCTGTGTCTATGAAGGCGGTGCTGATATCGTGCGGTCTCTGTTCACTTTCTGCAGGCAACTGGATCCGCGAGCGCATTGAGACTCGCAGCAAGGTCCAGCCTGACATCGAGGAGCGTCGACTTATCCTCGCCCGCCTCATCCGCGCTGAAGGGTGTGTGGATGTTGTCTGCGTCTGTGTGTCTTTATCACCTATTGCTGTGTTTGAAGTTTGCTCGCTGCTGCATCCGCTACAGTGCCCCCCGAAGTGGATGAATGGTGAATATTTATGGGGCCTTAGTACTGACTCGTTTTCGCCGGGCGATGCTCACGTTGAGAATATCTACACACACGGACACGCACACGCGCTCGTACGCCATGCTCAAACGCAGTCCATTGCTGGTTGCCTCTTGTGTTCTGATCCTCTCTGCTGCGTATGCCATTGCGTGCCTCGCATAAAGCTGAAACCAACCCATAAACACACACACACACACACACACATGTTTCGACACACACACATGTTTCGATTTTTATTGCAGCTTTGAGAATTTTCTGGCGCAAAAGTGGAGCAGTGAGAAGCGCTTTGGTCTTGAGGGCGGCGAGTCGCTGATTCCCGGCATGAAGGCGATCATTGATCGCGCGAGCGAAGTCGGCATTGAGGCGATTGTGATGGGCATGCCCCACCGTGGCCGCCTCAACGTCATGGGCAATGTCATGCGCAAGCCCCTCGAGACTATGTTCTCCGAGTTTACGCCGTCGATCGACCCCAACTTTATTGGATCCGGCGACGTCAAGTACCATCTCGGCACGTCGCACGACCACGTCAGCAAGAAGACGGGCAAGACTGTCCATCTCTCCCTCGTTGCCAACCCCTCTCATCTCGAGGCTGTGAACCCGGTCGTGCAGGTGCGGGCTGGTGTTTTTGTGGGAATGTTTTTCACGGGTCTTGTGTCGTTTTTCCCGCCGCTTATAAGTTACGAATCTGCCAATTGTGCACATGAGCTGTCTTTTAAGTTAGGTTGGCTGCGTCCCTCTCTCTCTCCCTCTCTCTGTTCGTTCCTTTCCTTTCTCTCTCTCTTTCTTTGGATTGGCGTTTTTATGTTGCTGTGAAAATCAATGTCTCACATGTGATGTCGATTTCGCTTCCTCCCATGTGCTGTGTGGCGGGCAAATCAGGGCAAGACGCGCGCCGAGCAGTATTACCGCGGCGACCACACGCACGATAAGGTCATGAGCATTCTTCTCCACGGCGACGCTGCATTCAGCGGTCAGGGTGTTGTGTTTGAGACGATTGGCCTCAGCGATCTCCCTTACTACACTATCGGCGGCACAATTCACATTGTCGTGAACAACCAGGTATGTATGTCAGAAAGCTACAGCATGCTTGTATTATTTCTATCGTGTCGTGTGATGTAATTTGTTGTTTTTTGGCTTGGTCTGTTAGTTGGTTTCATTGTGCGAGTGTGGCTGCTCGATGATTGCCATGTGTAGCTGTTGTGTTTGTGTGTATGTGTGTGCGTGTTACTGACCTTACCTTCCTGCATTTGCTTATTCTGCAGATTGGCTTTACTACCGACCCCCGCTTCTCCCGGTCGTCCCCATACTGCACGGATGTGGCGAAGACTGTCGGCGCGCCCATCTTCCACGTCAACGGCGACGATCCCGAGGCCGTTGTGCAAGTGTGTCGCCTTGCTATGGACTGGCGCACGAAGTTCAAGAAGGACGTTGTCATTGACATTGTGGGTACATAACAACTCTCACTTGATTGTAATCGTTTGCAAGAAAACAGCAGCGGCTATTTTCAAATCTTGAAAATGCCCTTTTTGTAGAGTGTTTCTGAGAAGACTTATGCCTTTCTTTTATGTTTTCTTTTATGGTGTGCTATGACCTTATTTCACGCAGGTGTGCTACCGCCGCCACGGACACAACGAGGTTGATCAGCCCGCCTTTACGCAGCCGCTCATGTACCAGCGCATTGCGAAGCACCCGACACCTCTGCGCATCTACGCCGACAGGCTCAAGGCCGAGGGTATCGTCACCGAGGAAGAGATCGCAAAGGAGATTAGCAAGTACAAGGACGTTTGCGTGCAGGCGTACGAGGCATCAAAGTCGTACAAGTCGAAGCCTGGCGATTGGCTCGAGTCCTACTGGCACGGTAAGTCAAATCATTTGAATCCGTCTGTTTGCGACTGTGTGTTGTATGCTGTCTGTTTTGGTTTTTCTTTCCTGGCCACGCGTTCTACACATGCCTGTTTTGCCTGCATCACAATGGTGGATTGGGCCCGAATGTGAAAGATCTATATCCAACTGTATCCAAAGGCTGATTCTAATACTTCGTTTTGTGTTTGTGTGTGTTTTCCCCTCCCCCCTCACATATTTTGTGGTAGGCTTCAAGAGCCTGACGCAGCTGTCTCGCATTCGCGACACTGGTGTGGACGTGAACATTCTGAAGCGTGTTGGAAACACAATCAGCTCGTATCCGTCTGACTTTGCGGTGCATCCTGCGCTCGCCAAGATCCTCGGTGCCCGCATGAAGATGATTGAGACTGGGCAGGACATTGACTGGGCCACCGGCGAGGCCCTTGCTTTTGGCACCCTCTTGCTTGAGAAGAACCACGTGCGTCTCAGCGGGCAGGATGTTGAGCGCGGCACGTTCAGCCAGCGCCACCACGTGCTCCACGACCAGAAGGTGTGTGTTGCGTTTGTTGTGTGTCTTGCGGTTGATTTTGATGCTGCTCGTGTGTGTGTGTGGGTGTCGATGTGGGACAAGGGCTGAAAGCCACTAGATGTTTAATTTAATGAGGTTGATCATGAGGACGCAAGCAAGCTATAATCGCATCACTATTACGGCTTTGTGCATCACGCCAATGGTGAAAGTAGTATTAACCATGAAAACCTATTTGTACGTGGTGTGTGTGTGTGCAGCTCGATGGAAAGATGTATGTTCCCCTGAACCACCTCGGTGCGGGACAGGAGACATACACTGTGACAAACAGCAGCCTCAGCGAATACGGAGTCATGGGATTTGAGCTTGGCTACAGCATGACGCGGCCAAACGCCCTCGTCATGTGGGAGGCCCAGTTTGGCGACTTTGCAAACACCGCGCAGGTCATCATTGACCAGTTTATCTCGGCGGGAGAGACCAAGTGGCTGCGCCAGAGCGGCATTGTGCTTCTGCTGCCGCACGCGTACGAGGGAATGGGCCCTGAGCACTCCAGCGCCCGCCTCGAGCGCTTCCTGCAGATGAGCGACGACGACCCGGATGTTTTCCCCGTAAGTTATCCCTCATTGTTTGTTGGTGTTTGATTTGTTGTGATATTGTCCCGATGTTATTTGAAGCATGTGCTTGATTGATGTTCAGATGTATTTTATTTTTTATTTTTGGTACTATCAAGACAACCCTTTGCGACTGGCTGCGGACCTTTTCCTGTGTTTGTTTAGTTTTTAGACTGTTTTGTCCCCTTGAGTTTTCTATGTTTCTTACTCTCAATTGGTTTTGGTTTGTCTTTTTGTGACTTTGTGCTGCGCAGGACATGGACCACGAGACTCGTCGCCAGATTCAAGAGTGCAACTGGCAGGTTGTCAACTGCTCTACGCCTGCCAACTACTACCACGTGCTGCGCCGCCAGATCCACCGCGAGTTCCGCAAGCCGGTAAGATCCCCTGTGCGCTCCCACACATAGGCACACGTGCGCACGCGCTCGCACGCCGTTGGAGCCTGGCGCCTTCGTGTTTTTTGTTTTTTTTTTGGCTTGTCGAGCATTTCGCCTAATTTTATTTTGTATGTAAAAACAAAAATTGTGCAGCTGATTGTCGTGACGCCCAAGTCGCTCCTCCGGCATCCTCGCGCCCGCTCTACGCTTGCCGACATGAAGCCTGGTGAGTGGGGCTTGGCCTGTGTTTGATTCTCTGTTTCGTGTTGTGTGTGGTCTTATGTACCTGATTTAAAATATTTGTCTCGTCACTTTGTTTGTGAGCTCAAAGGCATATAGTTGAATCACATTTCACTGAAGAAATTTGCACTTCGATGTGCAGTTAGCTTCCGAGGGAGAACTTGTTTCAATTAACCTTTTTCAAATCAAACTGTTCCTCGTAACCCTGTGGGCAATCAGGCACTCGTTTCCGTCGCCTTATCAACGAGGAGATCCTTCAGCCCAAGAGCAAGGATGACATCAAGCGCATTGTCTTCTGCAGCGGCAAGATCTACTATGACCTTCTCAAGGTTGGTGCTTGGGACCATTTGTTTGAGCTGCGGCATTTGGCCAAGTTGTCGTTTGCGGGCGCCGGAATAATTTGTGTGTCGCGTTACTCCTTTGTTTTAAGTTCTGCTAAATGTTTACTTCGAGTCTATCTTCCTCCTCCGTCCCCTATTAGTATCGCGAGGACCACAACATTTCGAATGTTGCCATTGCGCGTGTCGAGCAGATCAGCCCCTTCCCCTTTGATCTCATTGTCCGCCAGGCTGCCGACTTTCCCAAGGCCGAGATTGTTTGGTGCCAAGAAGAGCCGAAGAACATGGGCTCATGGTCGTATGTCGGCCCCCGCATCGAGACTGCCCTCAAGAAGTCGACCACGCACAGCGGCTTGAGGCCACGGTGCGTTTTATTTATCAACATGGCTGCTCGCATCCTTCATCGTGCCAGAAATTACTATGCCTTGGCATCTCGTGTTACATTATTGGTCAGTAATCATGAACAACGTTGTGGTTCTGTTTTATGATTTTGAACGACAGGTATGTTGGTCGCGAGCCTTCGGCGTCGACAGCCACGGGCAACAAGAAGGTTCACATGGCGGAGGAGGCTGTCTTGCTCAAGGAGGCGCTCGTTGTTTAACGGATATGTTTGAGTTTAACGGATATGTTTGAGTTGGTGGTTGGTGGTATTGACCCACAAAGCACACTGCTTGTGGAGTATGCTGAAATTTAATTTCGGGGTGGAAGAAATATGATGCTTGAATATAAACAATTTAGCCGAAATGAACCAATGGAGCGCATTTCACTCAAGCAGGGATACAAAGTTTGACAACCCGAATGACTGTAATAAAGAATAATGATGGTTTGTCGATTGCACAAAGCGCATATAGTCTTACTGATGGCCACCTACTCCGACGGTCCCATGGTGTAGTTGGTTATCACGTCAGTCTAACACACTGAAGGTCCTCGGTTCGATTCCGGGTGGAACCATATTTTTGTCAAATTTTCAATTCAATCTGCCTGGTGCATCACACTTGATATTGTGTGATTCACACTGCCTTTATATGGAAACATGTGGTCTCATGGTGTAGTTGGTTATCACGTCAGTCTAACACACTGAAGGTCCTCGGTTCGATTCCGGGTGGAACCATATTTTTGTCAAATTTTCAATTCAATCTGCCTGGTGCATCACACTTGATATTGTGTGATTCACACTGCCTTTATATGGAAACATGTGGTCCCATGGTGTAGTTGGTTATCACGTCAGTCTAACACACTGAAGGTCCTCGGTTCGATTCCGGGTGGAACCATATTTTTGTCAAATTTTCAATTCAATCTGCCTGGTGCATCACACTTGATATTGTGTGATTCACACTGCCTTTATATGGAAACATGTGGTCTCATGGTGTAGTTGGTTATCACGTCAGTCTAACACACTGAAGGTCCTCGGTTCGATTCCGGGTGGAACCATATTTTTGAATTTTTTTAAAGCCACTGCGTCCCTTGCAGACATGCATCCGTATTTGTTCTACTTTGCTTTTCGTCCTTGTGCAAGCTGTTGCGCATTTGTTGTCGTTGTTTGTTGAGCACTTTCATTTTTCGCATAAACATTACACCTTACTGGTCGGTGCAGCAGTCTCGCTCTTGACGGGTTTGAGGGAATATACATAAATGGCGATGGATACGCAAATGATGGCAAGGACAGTGTAGCCGTCAATGACGTTGCCAAACGCAAAATACGCAGCAATTGCGGTAAAAATGATTTCGAGTGCGCTGGCGAACACCTTGAGGATGCTGTCGAGTCGCTTTAAGAAGATGCTCGTGACGATGCCGATCATGGCGTTGTTGATGATGATGGGGAAAACGCGGTATGAAAAGATGGCCGAGAGATTCTCCGTTGAGATGGCCTCCTCAAATTTTCCAGTGGCGACAACGACAACAATGTTGCACAGAATCGAGTCGAGGTACATGAACGTATTTTGGGTCTGCACGTCAACATCGGGTCCCTCGTTCTTGAGGAGATACTCGTTGTACACGCCAGCAAAGCACGAGCAGAAGACTTGCACGACAATGAGAAGAAAGTACGGGTTTGTGAGAAAGGCCAGCAAGGAAACCTCGCCCGCGACATCACCCGTCGAAGAGTCGGCTGCAGCCTTGGCCGAGCGACCGTATTCTTTCAACAAGCAGCCGGCGGTGAGAACAGCAAGGCTCGCCCACTGCATCTTAGTAAGCCTTTTGCCAAACAGCACCTGGAAGATGATGCCCGTCACGACGACGCGAAGCTGCATTAGAAGGTAGTACGTCGTCGGATCAAAGTTGGATAGGTTGACGAATGTGAGGTTGTTGTAAAGGCAGTACAGGAATGCCGGGACAAAGTAAAGGTAGAATAGCCGTCGCTTGGTCGTCAGTTTTTCGAGAAACCCTCGCAGTGTGTTGCTGTTGGATGAGTCCAATAGTGCGGGCGGAAATGTTTTCCCAAGAGGCACACAAAGTCAGTTGTGAAAGAAGGGCCAGATTCTGTTTGAGATTTCAAGTTGCGCGCTGGGCTATCTTGTGTGGTTTGTTTTGTGTTAGTTACACTCTTGCTTACTCACTCTCGAATGGAAAGGGAGGCAGCAATTGCTAGTTTAAGCATCTCGGTAAAGAGAACGACAGTGGTCATGTTGTAGCCATAGGAACTGCCGCCCGACCGGGACGCAGTAATGAGCAGCGCTGCGTTGCGAGAGTGATTTGTGGTGGTTAATAAATTGGCACATTTCTGACACGAGCAAGTTCAACATGCGCATTCATGGACATACTATGCTTCAGTTGTTCACTTTGTCTATACAAACCTTGGTTCACGAACAATCCAATGTACGTGAAAAAGATGACGAGGCTGGACACATCGGGAAATACATCTCGGAGGCCCATCTTCACAAATATGTCAACTACACAAGGTGTGTGTGCAAGCGAGACTCTGTTCTAGTGGGCCGGAGAGGGAGCGCATTGAAAGTGGAGAGTCGATTAAGAATTGCATTGTTGTTTTCAAGTCGCACACTCTTCATGGCTTTCTCGCTCTCTCGGGGTCGAATTCGCGCCTACGTCGCGGTTTTCCGTTGGAATGGATGGCAGCCTGAGTGTCTCCATCACACAGCGCGCGGCAATTTGGCCACTGGCATTGGGCTGGGCACGTGCTCTCACCCTAAATTTTCACAAAACTTTGCGATTACTCGGCACGAATGTGGACCATTCAAAGAGCCTTGCTTTTGACCTCAGATCCGGCAGTAACTTTTGTTTCTCTTTGTTTTATAAAAACGCATGCGCCGAGCGAACGAGTCAGATTGAAAGATTATGGCTTGAAAAAAAAAACACATATTTTGATCGCCCAACAAACAAACGGGAGCGAATAGATGGCCGACCGAGAGAGAGTTGTTAGGTGCTAAGTGCAACTAGCACACTCTGTGAAGACTGCAAAAACGATAGCGCTTAGCATCCACAGTAGCCAGCCTGCGCCTGCGCACTTGGCTCGGGATCGGTCAGCTTCACTTGGACCACTGGAGAAAGTGGCAGGTAAAGGGGAAGGGAAGGGGGGGGGGGGGGGG
>CALSCR010003693.1:0-24878 GCA_943704495.1 Pigoraptor chileana | reverse complement strand
TGTAGGATTCAAGTCAGTGTCATAGGCGCTGTGCCCATGGACTCCACAAGAGAGAGAGAGAGAGAGAGAGAGAGAGAGAGAGAGAGAGATGCAGGACTCAAGTCAGTGTCTTAGGCGCTTGCCCATGGACTCCACAAAAAGAGAGAGAGAGATGTAGGATTCAAGTCAGTTGGGCGCTGGGTCCATGGACTTCACAACAAGACAGAATGTGTGCGTATGTGTGCATTTAAGGGCGTGCGTGTGTGTGCAAGGACGGGGGAAAGATGAGCATCAGCAGTATGACAACGCACGCACGGATTGCTGCGATGCAATCACACATGACACTGCACTTGCCCTTTTGTGTCCAGCGTCGGATTCTGGAACGAGTATAACGAGGCTTTGGTCGAGATGGTTGGCGAGAAGGTCCACGACAGGCTCCTTCCGCAGGATCCCTGGCGTATATGTCAGCCGCTGGAATGCTTGAATAATTTCTGTCTTCACGCGAAAGTCGCCCGCTAAAAACTTTGCAATGAGCTGCTGCGAAAAAGCCTCCATCGTGTGCTCGAAAGTCTGCGGATCCGGATACCAGTCGTACAAGGAAAACTGAGCGATAAAGTCTGGCGGGAGAATAACAGTCTTTGCCTTTGCTGCCTTGACCTTCACGCGCTTCTTTGGTGTGCGAACGCGCCGCGGCGGTTCGTCCTCCTTCTCAAGATACTCAGAGTCAGAGTGTTCTGGTGAGGCTTTCTGCATGGCCATCTGCAGCCAGTCGTTCAGTTTGGATGATGTTTGAGGCACAAACGGCTCGGGGTCCACGAGGTCGTCGTCGTCGGCAGTCTCGCGCAGCAAGCGTCTTTGCTCGTCACTGAGGCTCTGGGGCCGCCAACGCTGCACGGGCGGCGGCGGTGGGCGGGGCATGTATCCCAGGTCCATCAGCAGGCGGATGATCGTTGAATTGGGAATGAAGCCATCTGGCGCGATAACCGGAATCCCGCGGTGGTCAGTGGGCAGCCCCAGCTTGGCGGCGAGGGCAACAAGCTCGGCTTCCTTGCGTGCGCGCTCACCGCCGTCGTCGTCGTAGACTGGAGTGGCCGCACGTACGTCTTCACGTGATCGGTACAAAACAATGGAAAACACATTATGATGGATCGTGTCAACATACGGCCATGGGCAGAACCCAAAAACATGTACGATAAGATGTCATGTCATAGAGCCTCCCAATCCCTGAAATATATATCACGGAAACGTTATGAGGCAAAACTCACCACCGATGGCAGGCACGGTCTTCAAATCGACATTAGGAAAGATGTACTTGAGATATTTTGAGGCCGCACGGGCGCTGAGCACTGGAGTGCGGTCGTCCACAATCGACACTTCCCTGTCTCGAAAGTAACGCAGATCACTGTCCCGCTGCGATATGCGGGCAATGTCGCCAGCAACCCCCGTGAGCACCACATCCGGGCCCGAAGTGGATGCACCCGCAATCGGCGGGAAGAGGCTGGGGGCGCGCGACCTGCCGGCGCCTGGTGCGCTGATCACGTGCCCCTGCGCCTGTGCCTGCGCCTGCACTAATCCCACTTGTAGCGGCTGCTGGTGGAGTTGTTGTGAACCTTGCGCGGAGATGGCGGCCGGCAGCAGACCCGAAATGGCGCTGGAGAGGGGTCGCGACCCATCAAAGTCTATCGGAACCGCGATGGATGCCCGCCTGTCTGCATTGCGCACAAAATGGCGACCGCCGAGCTGAATGGACGACTGGAGAGCAATATCTTCGCGGCGATCAGCCAGGCTGTGCCGTATGAGCGTAAAAGAGGGAAGCAGAGGTCGAGAGATACAGTCAGCAATGCTTGGAAACAATAATAATTCGAGTGACCGGAGCATGTGTATTTATGCAACAAAAATTTTTACCCAAGAAGGCTCTTGTGCGACGACTCGCGATCGCGTGGTGTTCGCCAAAACTCCAAATCCGGGTCAAACTTGATTGGATCCTCGCGGATGTCTTCCTTAGTCGTTGCGAGGGTGAAGAAGCGCGACGGATTAACGGGGAGGTCTGCAAAGCACAATACGCGTGTTTGTCAAGGGAAACAAACAAGTGGAATGCACACAGTGGGGCATAACTACTCAGTCATCCACACAGATGCTGCCAGCAGCGCGGATACAGTCCACCGCCCGAATGACGTGGATGTGATTGTGCAGCCCAACCACAATGTCACCCCGCGTGTTTAGAAAAGCAACACTGGGTATCGGCTCGTTGAGCTGAATCTCGCTGTATAAGAATCGGAGGTGAAGATAGTTAATGCGACGCGAAACCAGCGGCAAAGCATTTCCCCACAATCACTAAAAATCGTGGCTATAGTTAAACTGAAGCCTGTTGAAGTCACAATTACCCACCGAATAAGCGCGTTGTCCTTGTCCCATACTTTGATGGTGCCGTCCGTGCTTGACGATACAAATATGCCCAATGGTTTGCATGCGCTGAGGCCTGTTATGCGACCAGTGTGGTCTTCGTCTGTGGCATGGTGGCTTTGCGTGCCTTTGCATGGACAACAGAAAGCAATCGGTCAATATTGGCAGTCCAAATACCAACGCACGCAGAAGCCTCAGTTTGGTGAACACACTGGACCAAAACATGCTGCCACAGAGCAGCAGCGCACTTACCTTTCTCCGAAATGTCGAACATCAAGATAGCAGCATCTTCCGTGGCGACGCAGAGAGAGTGATTGAAGATGCGGAGCATAGACGGCTGCTGGTGGCAGGCAATCGTCTGCACGGGGATGAGCACATCCTGAGAGTACGGATACAAGTGCCAGACGCGCACCATTCGATCTGTCGGAGCACAATCACGGTCGCAGCATAAAATAGCACATTAGACTTTCATTTGCGCACCGCATGCACTCAGATGCAGACACATGGCATGTGGCCCACCCACCAGTGCCGGAAGATATGAGGCGCGAATGCATGGCATCGGGCAGTAATTGCTCCACTTCTCCCGCGTGAGCCTGGTTTGGACAAATGCACATATGGAAGCCGCGCATTGGGACGTATAAATCCCACAGAAAACATGAGCACTTCGTGACAGTATATCGCAAAAATCATCGCCACACGGGCAACCACGTTGTACATCAGGGAGCAATCATACCTGCACACTGAATTCTATCTTTCCCAAGTTGTTACGGTCGTAAACAGCAATCATTCCGTTTTGCAATCCGCCGAGAAGGAGCGTCTTTGACTTGGAGTTCGACGTTGTCCCGCGGACCGCGAACATACCGAGCATGAGCCACCGGTCGCCCTTCTCGATAAGTGACAGTCGGCGCTGATCGACCACATAGTCGTATATGCACATGCACTTGCAACGCTCCTTAGCTGCGAGGCCAGACGAAGAAATATAAGGAGACAACCAAAAGAAAAACAGAGTCTCACGAGTGTTCCTCGCCCAACGACGCATTCGCAGGCGACACAACGAGTGACTATCTACATGTGCCGACGAATGCAGAGCTGCCATAAACACAATGATTAGAGTATACTACAGAGAAACGCACGACGCATCTGAACGGCATCCAAACGGCCGCAGAGTACAAAGGCATGGCCACCCACCGCTTGACTTCGCGGGCCACACTTCAAGAACAAAGCACGGATTGGAGTTGGTGTTGTACACCAGCACGTCTCCTTTGATCATGAGTAAGTACAAACGTTCTTCCGAGGTGACGTATGCAACATCGACAAGAGCATTTGTGTCGACGGTCGGGAAAACAGTGCACAGAATCGATCCCGACACCGGCGAAATGAGGCGAACACTCCCGTCCTCCGCCACAGCCATTAGCCGCGCGGCCGATCCAGGCGAGGTGATGCGGCGGAGCATCGTGACCCCAGAGCTGAATGAAGATGGGATTGGTTATCCCCATGCAAGAAGAGCCAGTCAGTGTTCCGCCAACAGAGTGCGCAAAAGTGCGCAAAGTCAGCTGCAACAAGCAACGTATCCAACACAAGAGCTGCTCCCTCGATACCCTCCCCTTCCAACTCCCCTGTGCATCTCCGCGTTTTTCTCCCAAGCCACACACAATTTGATTTAGAGGGCTTACCTAATCGTTGTAAACAGGTTGGATACGTGCTGTACGGCCCAAAAGTCGATCGAATGCGTCGAATACGAGAAAAACTGTGCGTCGCGCATAATTGTCATGCCTTCAATAGGGAATCGTGTCTGGATCCTACAGGGGGAAGGATGGGCCGTCGTCGGACAGCATCGATGTCAGCAATGCAACGGATAATCACCATCCCATCATACACGCGACGAATGGGAGGGCCATCTGAACAACATGCTCTTCCCATATATGTGCATACCGTGTGTATTCGCTGAGCGTTTCCAGATTCCAGACTGCGATGGTGCTGTCCAGGGATGACGTCATCACCAATGGCTTGAAGGGATAGAAACAGAGAGACGTGACGGCTTTCGCATGCCCAGCAAAGCTATGGACGTTGTTCACCATAGAATCCCACAGTTTGACTGCAAGGGAGTGTGGGTAGGGAGACACCAATTGCAGTTTAAAACCCACTCTCGTGTGATGACCAAGCACACCCAAAGCAGAATGTAGGAATGAGCAGCGGCTGACAGCGAAGGCTCGCACAAGACTCCTCACAAACGCACCCGTTCCATCTTTGGAGCACGTAACCAGGTACTGTAGCGGTTCATAATATATACAGCCCGTGATAGGCCGCAAGTGAAGATCCCTCAACGTCTGCAGGTGTGTGCCGCCCGCAAAGTCGTACACCATGACATTGTTTTCTGAAACGGCAAAGCACCGCGAACTTTTGTTGTCCAGGGCAATGTGCGAAATCCACTGTTCTGGGTCCATGCCAGCCACAATTGTGAGGCGCGGTACAAGAGACTTTTCGCTTCGCACATTCCACACCTTACCGATGGCGCCAATAAGTTATGGAGTTGAAATAAGATTCAAGCATAAGGAGGTGAACCAAATGAATGTTTGGCTTCCAAAGGTGAAAAGACTCTTCCCAATTGAGCATGTTAGCTTACCATGACATTGCCAATTCCACCAGTCACAAGCTCATGCGTCGGCGAATTGTAGACGGCGCTGCACAGAGGACGTCACACGGGTGCATTAAGATATGTCAACATCCACTAAGTCAATGGCGGACAACATACATTTGGTCCCCTCATTCTCACCTCAGAACGGGTTTAGGGCTCGCTATGGTTGCCAGAACATCGCACTTTGAATTGAAAATCTGCCCAAGTACAATGGTGGCACGAGTCAAAGATATGTCAGTGATCTGCGCACGTAATTGGCGTGTGCACAGAGAGCATTGAAGCAACTGCAGCAACAGCACACAAGCACCTTAATTTTGTAGTCCATCGAGGATCCGACATAAATATTGAAGTCCGGAATGTGGACAAGGCGTGAGATTTCTTTGCCTGTGGTCTGCTTGAGCGTCCTGCCCGCAAGGTACACATTAGCGCCGCGCGTGTCAAATGATACGATCGAGTTGTCGGTGGAATTGAATACCACGCATCGGATCGGGTAGCTGTGTGGCAGACTTCGTGTGGGCACCACGCCTTGCTGAATGGCGAGCACGAAGTTAGCGGCCTGATGTGACTGCAGATAGTTGGGTACGTCGCGATTGAAGACGACATCCTTGAGCATTTGCCAGCGACGCAAAGCAATTTGTCGGCGCGCCCGCACCACAGCGGGGTCGATGGCTCGCGGAGCCGGTCGCTCTTCGGCCGCGGGCGTCGACGGGACGGGCTCTTGGGCGGGCGGGTCTTCAGCCCCGGCGGGGTCGGCGACAGATGGGTCCAGGCCATAGTCCGCATACGGGTCCGCGCCATACGGATCCACAAAATGCGCTCCTGCCGCCGCAACAGTGGCTGCAATGCCCACTTGTGTGGCCATGGGTACGGTGTGTCCTACAGCATGTATGGGTGCATCACCGCTCGCATTCACAACGAAAGAGTAGCCAGCACGCGATGTGTGAGTAATGTGCATGTGGTGCAACAGTGGAAACTCTTAATACCGAATGCAACTGCCACGAAACTGGTCCCGGCAGCCGCCGCCGAGTTTGAATTCTTTGGTTGCCAACGAGATAGATGTCATGCGATCGTCATTACCAAGATGACGTCTTTACAATTTAGTTCAACTGATGACATCATCATGCCGGAGAGAAAACCGCCGGTACAGTGGCAGACAGTTCTGAACAGCGGCCGACTTTCAGAAAACAATCCGCAGACAGACGTTGTACACACAAAGACAAGCATTCGTTTATACTTGAGTCTTCACACAACATAGTTTGGCAAAGATCTTGGCGGTGAAGTTGCCCATGCGATCGGGCTGCGACGCGTACGCCATCCAAAGAGGCATCTGGGATCACATCTGCACGTCTGTGGCGGCTATGGGTCTGCTTGGAGGCCTAGCACGCCGCGTGCCTCTTGCATTGGCACGCACTATCATAGCTACGCCGGCGTGCGTTGCTCGGCTTTCTACTGGCACCACCGCACGATTGGCGGCGTTCTCCCCCTCTGTGGCGGCAGCAACACGCCCCTGTTGGAATGTGTACGTGATTAGCAGTGCCGCTGTGCGCCAGGCATCAACTGTTAGCGGGCGCGGAATGATGGCCAGATTTGTGCTGGAGGCTGCATCAAGACATGTAGGGGCGGTGAGCATTCAAATCGTCTTACTTCCTTTGTGACATTGTTTCGTGCTGCTTCTCAACAATCAATATGATAATACTATGCTTGCACAGGCATCTCAGGAGTACCGGCTGGCTTCTTCGTCCATTCCTCGAGGTGTGTTTTGCGGCTGTGTTGCTTTTGGAAAAAAAATTATTCGTTGTATTAATATGTAGCGGCATTTGCATCCACAGGATTTGGTAAGTTTTATCCTCCACAGAAGCGTCAGAGCGACAATGCACAAGACAGTACCGGAAAGGACCAGTCAGACAACGAAGACAAAGGTAGATCTCTAATGTTATTCTGTCAAATTTCAAAATTATGCGGGACAGTGTGGTTGAAGGTTTAATGGAATACTGGACAAGGGTGTGTGACCCTCTCCGTGACGTAGAGCAGTATTGTGCGCTAATTGAAGCGTTCGCCTGCAGTACTTTTAATGGATTGTTGACGCTTTTGACCGTTTTGTCGTTGGCTTGCAGGAGGAAATTCAAATCCCTTAGGAAGCGGAGAGGGAGGGCCTGGCATGCCATGGACAGTGCTTGCGCTCCTTCTTGTGCCCTACGCACTCATGCGAGCAGCTGAGACTCTTCCGGCCGCCACAACTTTCCAGGATTTTGTTGCCGACATGCTCTCTAAAGGAGAGGTAAGTGTGGTTTGAATTTCATCTGTTTGCATTGCGTCTTGTGTGTGCTTGCAGGTCCTTTGTAACAATGCGCGCGCCCATATGCCTTTTGTCCAGGTTGACAAGCTGGAGGTGGACCTTGACGACGCCGTGGTGCGCGTGTGGCTGCATCCGGGCGCAATCCTGCGGGGGCACCCGTACCGCCCGGCCGACTCACGTGGCCCCCACTTTGTGATTGAGATTCCCAGCGTGGCACTCTTTGAGGAGCGGATGGAGCGGATTCAGGACGAGATGGGCATTCCGCCGAGTGACCGCGTGCCCGTCGCATACCGCATCGTTTCCATCACATTTGACGACATTGCAGCTGTTTTGTTGCCCATCGGTATGTTTGCTCTGTTTACATTTTTGTCGCGGCGTGCGACTATGGGCATGCGTGGCGGCGGAGGAATGTCCCCCTTTTCGATGGGATCCGCAAAACCCACCGTTGTTGGCGGAAATAAGGCGACCGTCAAATTTGCCAATGTGGCGGGGATGGGCCAGGCAAAGGTCGAAGTGATGGAGTTTGTAAGTTTCTTGAAAGACCCGGAGCGGTTCACAGAGCTGGGCGCGAAAGTGCCGAAGGTGAGCGGTAACAGCGGCGCCAACAACTGCACTGCTCGCTCACGTTCATTTGCAGGCTCGTGCCGCACGGAGAGAAATGCCGAATTTGTGCTTGGTGTATGAACTCCATCCCCTGCCTTGCATTGCACCATGTAGGGAGCGTTGCTGTCGGGCCCTCCCGGCACTGGAAAGACTCTTCTTGCGAAGGCTGTTGCAGGAGAGGCGGAGGTTCCGTTTTTCTCTATGTCCGGCTCTGACTTTGTCGAGATTTTTGTCGGTACGTCCCCCATCCCTTTGCTTTTTATGCGAATGCTTTCTTTGTGGTGGCTCAATATGCTTCCTTGCGATCTTCTGTAATCTTTGCAGGTGTCGGCCCGGCCCGTGTGCGAGACCTCTTTGCGCAGGCCCGCAAAAGTGCGCCGTGCATTATCTTTATTGACGAGATAGACGCGATTGGTCGTGCTAGAAATGCCCGCGGCGGTTTTGGCGGCAACAGCGAGCGTGAAAACACTCTGAATCAACTCCTTGTTGAAATGGATGGTGGGTGGTTGGGACTTGAAAGAAGATTTTGCTTCCGTCCAAGCACGCTCTGATTGGGTTCATATAATGCGCCCCTACCCAGGTTTCAACACGACGGATGGCGTCATTGTGTTGGCGTCGACCAATCGCGTGGACATTCTCGACAAGGTTTGCACGTGTAGTAGTTTGTGGATGTGTGTGGTCACGTGTGCATGACATTCCCTTTGGGGCTGCGAATAGCTCATGGGCCATTCGCTGTTGTGTTTGGTGGTGCAGGCACTTCTGCGTCCTGGCCGTTTTGACAGGCAGATCGGCATTGACCTTCCCGACCTTATTGAGCGGAAGGAGATTTTCGCTGTTCATCTAAAGGGAATAGTCCTTAAGCAGCCCATGGACGCGTATGTGGAGCGCCTGGCATCGCTGACTCCCGGGTTCAGTGGTGAGCCTGCTGTACATGCATTGCATGCGAGTCAGCCAATGTCTTGTCATTGTTGTTATTGGTATATAGTGTGTTTGCTGCTGTTTCCTTGTACTTTGCTCACCCGTCATTTTCCTTGGCAGGCGCTGACATTGCGAATGTGTGCAATGAGGCGGCACTGCATGCGGCGCGGTTTGGCAAGAAGTCTGTGGATACTCAGGATTTTGAGCAAGCAGTGGACCGCGTTGTAGCCGGTATTGAACGCAAGTCGCGTGTGCTGTCGCCAGCCGAGCGGGAGGTTGTCGCCTATCATGAAGCCGGCCATGCGATTGCCGGCTGGTTCTTGCAGCACGCAGATCCAATCATGAAGGCGAGTTTGGGGCTCTTGTGGGTGGGGGAGCCATGTGGAATTTGCGTGCACATTTGTGTGTCTGCAGTGTGCGCCGCCAACACAAATATTTGCTCATCGCATCGCAGGTGTCCATTGTTCCGCGCGGAATGGCTGCCCTTGGCTATGCCCAGTACCTCCCTTCGGACCAGCACATCTATTCATCGGATCAGGTATTTATTCACAATCATATGTCGTGCATTCAAAGGCGTTCTGCTCTTCATGTTGGCCAGTGCAGCTCAATCCTTCCACCATTGCTGATCTTGCCCCTCTTATCTTTTGTGCATCGCGTCTGCAGTTGTTTGACCGCATGTGCATGGCCCTCGGTGGGCGTGTGGCTGAGTCCATCGTCTTTGGCAGGATTACCTCAGGTTGTGTTTCCATGCCCTGCTGGTCGACGCAGATTGCTGCAAGCGTGGTGGTGCCAATAGCCGTGCCAACTGCTGTCCATTGGCCTGTTTCGTGCAAATGGCCGACTTTGCGGTTACCCATGGCCGCCCATTAATGACCGCCAGACTGACTGTCTCTCCCTCTGAAATTTGGCGCTGCAGGGGCTCAGGATGACCTGCAGCGGGTGACGCGAATGGCTTACTCTCAGGTGACCTCCTACGGCATGAGTGAGCGTGTGGGAAATGTCTCCTTCCCTGCACGCGAGCCTGGGCAGCCTGCACGCCGACCGTACAGCGACCGTCTTGCCACTGTGATAGATGCTGAAGCAAAACAAATAGTGATGCGCGCGTACGCGAGGACTGAAGAATTGCTTCGATCGCGAAAGGATGATCTTGTGAAGGTGGGTCATGCAGGAGACGGCCAACGCGCCTCACCATCAATATGCTATGATATGCTTCTCTTGCTTGCCGGCTCATGCATGCATCTGACCTCCCTCCCCCTCGATAGATGGCTAAGCGGCTGCTTGAGCGCGAGGTTTTGACCCACGACGACATTGTGGCGCTCATTGGACCCCGTCCCACGCCCGTGCCGACACACGCGCACAACACAGCGCTGGGAGATGTGTTCTCCCCGGAGAAACCATGAGCACTCTAACGCATAGACGCAATGCAACTGCTTGTGAAATGTGAAATGCTGCCCATTTTAAAAGTGACGATGGTAAAGGCGGCATGAAAGTATAGGGACTATGAAGCGTGGTCCGTTCACAAGTAGTACTTGTAAATGATGGCAACAACGACGATGACGGCAGGGATGAGGAACTTGATAATGTTGGAAGTATTGTCGCTCTTTGGGGCGGCCTTGGGAGCGGCTTTGGGCGCCTGTGCGGGCGCGGCCTTTGCGGCGGATGCAGCGGCCTTTGTGGTACCAGCGAGGTCCCCCTTGAGGTAATCCTTGAGCATGTCACGGGCATCCTGCGAGTGGCCGACATCCTCAAAAGCATCCGTCGCGTCCTTTCCCGCATGCTCCATCAGGACTTCCTCGCCACCGGGGTGCTGTCCCGGATAACGCACATTTTGAGACGGTGCGATTTAGCAGATGCAGGTGTACTTGTAAATTACATCACGAACTCCCTTTTAGAACGAGGTCGAAATAATCCATAGCTTGAAAAAAATATTCGGCATTTGAATGGACAAATAAAACTTAATTGATGGAAGTCCCTCACCTCCTCAAGAAACTTCGTCACATCGTACACCTTTCCGTGGATAGAAAACCACACGCCCGCAGCGCGGCTGGCGTGAGTTGCAAGCTCTTCCTTTGTGATGGCGGCCATTTTGAGAAGATAGAGTCACCAATGCAGAACAAATTGATGAAATGGTGGTGAGATCTTAAGTGGTATCGATTGGTTTGAAGTGGAAGGCCAAATGTATTGTGCGACACATGGGAGGTTCAAAGCAGCGGGCCGAGTTCGCACTACTTTGTGCGCGTGGGCACGTGCGTGATTAGCCAGAGCCAAACAGGGAACACCGCTCTAATCACGTGATAACCCGAGACCGCCGCCAGCCATATGTTGGGCCCTGGAAATAGAAAACTGTTGCTTTTGCAACAGATGTCGTGGCTGATGACTGAAAATGGAGACCGCTCAGCTCAGTATGGAAGGAGAGCAGCTTGTTGCTAACCTTGTCTGCGATGTTTTGGAGCTTTTTGAGTTCTTTAAGTCGTCTGGCGGTGGTCATGACAAACTGGCCACACTGGACCGAGTTCGATCGATACGGAAAAGCGTTGAATCGGACTTGTCAAGACTCGCCGAACTGGCTTCAAGTGTTGAATTAAGGGTGAGGCACTAGGAACAGGGAACTCGTTGGCCAAATAGCACTTCAGGTTTGCGTGTACAACCTGGAGGGCAACTGAATCGCTTCCCTTGTCGTGCTGTGCAGCACCAGTCGTTTACAAGTTGTCACTCTCCAGAAGAATTGGATGAAATGGCACGGCAGATCGAGGCTTTGAATTCTGTGAGTGCACTCATCATACCGTTTTCTCTTGTTCTTCGATTTGTCGCAATTTTACAGACAGCTTTTACGGCTTCACTGTTTTACCTAAGTCTTATAACGTAGATATCCCCCCGAGTGCTAGTGTCGCCTTATAACTCTTCTGTTGTTTGTTTTCTTATTCAGTACACATTTGTATCGATTGGGCACTTTGGAAAAGTTGTCTTTTGTTTTTTTGGTTGTCGATGTCTCTCGTGCTGCTTGGTTGATTGTTTGGATGGTGTTCAATCTTGCTCCTCAGCAAGCACTTTTGAGTGCTCTCAAGTTTGAGTCTCTGTCCTGGCCGCACGGCAGTGCAAATAATGTCTTTTTAGTCTCTTTTGTATTGTCCGACAATCAGCTACTGAAAACACTTGCGTATTTCTTCGATCCATGTCTGTATTATCATTTTTAGGACTATTTATATTTACACTACAATGTTTCGTGCCATGACGCGTCAACAGGATATGAAATTGAGAGACGATACTCTCCAGTCTTTAATCAGGCTGAGTCGAGTTCTTGTTCATTCGATCACTTTGGCATCATAAATGTTTTCTTTCAATCAATCGTTTATGTAGGTGCGTATAGAATGGAAGATTTGTCATAATGAATTTTAATTACAATCATACGTGTTTATGCGTGTGAAAATAAATACTCAGCGAATTTAGACACATGTATTTTCCTAACCAGTTAATTCTTTTAATTGCCGATCAAGTCTCTTTGACCACATTTACGAATGGATGCGAATTATCATCAATTCAACGATAACACGATTGCTATTTCTCGAATATGTTTGAATAAATAATGTCATTCAAACAATCGAATCTCATTTATCTTCACAGATGGCACGCTGAAGACGTCCAATGGCGTCCAACTGCAGAAGTCGCACTTTTGCGATAAATTCCGTATGGATTTGCACCAGTTCAGCCGAAAAGGTAGACTGAATCGAAGCTATTTCCGCTTCCAACTTATCGATGGAGGACAGCCCTGTTGCAATTGGATGATGTCCTGGTGGACTGCTGCTAGCCGATTTCAAAGATGATGATGGCCCTTCACCGGATCCGAAATCGATGAGCATGTCGGTGACCCCTTGGGTTTGGAGAGGGATGTCTGACGAAGAAATTGCGTCGTTTTGTTCCTCTTCCTCATCCAGAGACAGTGGTGCATAACCATCTCGCATCCGCTCCGCCGCAGAATCGACGAGCCCGTCAACGTCATCCACTGCCTCTTCAACTGAATGTGGGGGATACATACATTGGCCATCGGCGGCGAAGTCAACGCAATGGGCGGCATCGAGTATCTGTTTTAGCCGCGATGTGTCGGTAACGAGCTCAGCCGGTCTTGCTTTCTCAATGGACGATGCCAGACGATAGCCATCTTCGATGATGAAAATGAACACGTTGACAACCGTCGTAATGAAAAAAGTGCAGAAGGAATAGAGGTATACACGACTCAAAACCCGATATGCAGTGTCGTTTTCTGCCGCAAGGTCTGTGAACACGTCGAATATTGAATCTCCGTTGACAAGAGCAAACAACGTCACGGCGGCATTGTCAAGGGAGCCAAACTTGTCTGAGACATTCGAGAACAAAACCACGCCTGCGAGAGCGTATCCCATGTAGAGTGGAGCGCTAGTGACGATGAATCGAAAAACCCGACCGAGACTGCACCGCACAGCAAGGACGAGAACGTAAAAATCCGGTCGCCACTCAAAATACTTCATCAGATTAAGCCACTGCAGAAAACATCCCGCTGCTCGCGTAAGATCTCCAAAATCAATCGTGTCCGTGCTGTCGATGAAGTCACGATCGTCCACGGCGATGGCGTACGAGCACGCAAGAACAAGCGAAACGTCGGCGGCTGTAGTGACGACATACCAGAGATTGAAAAATGCCACACGGTCCCTAAGACTGAGAGATTCCCAACGCACCGACTCGCATTCGGTTGAGCATCGACCAGACTCCCGCATTCGCAGCCTGGACCGGGCGAAGACAAACACCCTGTACGACTGATGCAAGGCCTTAAGCGTGAGAGCGATAGAACAGATGGCCAACATGAGCGAGAAAAGGTCGAGTAGGAAAAATGGTCCTCGTCGGTTCATTTCGACGCTTTTCCAAATCGCCAAAAAGAATTGTGCCTGTCCGCCACCGGACGCAAGATCGTACGTGCACCGGCATCGCCAGCGGTATACAACATCGCTGATCAACGCCCCCATCTGTATGCTGTCGAGTCGAAACTCGATCGTGATTGTGGCGAGCCCGTCAAAGAGGCTGCGAAGCGACTCCCCAGACGAAAGCGCGCCCAACGGCCCAAGGGGATCACTCGCAGTGAGCGTATGCACAGTTGAGTATTGATCGAAGTTTTCAGTCGCATTCTTCTGAAAGGGATGCCGAGCCACGTAGTGCCGCAGCGTCCTGCGCCAACACCCAAGGTAAAACGACAGCGAAAATTAAGTGTGCATACAGTAAACACATGACAGCCAATTAGATTACCCCATTTCAAAATACTCACATGACGATAGGATATGGCTGCCCGTCGGCGGCAAAGATCGACATGTGTGTGACCGAAGAAGACGCGTAATCGAAGTAGCCTGCCAGACAGGATTGCCACAAAGCAACACAGAGAAAAACATACGAGAATAGCACACACACATATGAGTGTGAGCAGCAAAGATAAATAAGAGATGAGACCAGGCCCTAATACTGTCCGATAGAAACGGACAACCAACCGAAATATCCACGCCCTAACAAACATCCAGCTCACCGTGTACAGAGCCGTTGATGTTGTTGAGAACGCCATCAATGGTGTATATTGAAGACTTTGAAGACGACGGGTCTGGCTTGAACAGCGCATCAAACGCCGCATGCTGTCCATTAACATAGTCATTGTACTGATATGTGGCTAGGATTACGCGGGCAGTGCACAATACAGTAACCAGCAGATTGAGAGTCAGCTTGAAGGGAAACCGGCGAAACTGGCGGAATTTGTCCCACGGCGACAGAGTGAGGCGGTGCTTGTATGAAATGGCCGGCTTTCTGCCAGTTGGACAACATCGAGGGATGTGACAAAATTAAACAGCGGCAAAAAAAACATATGCACGTTGGGGCAAGCTAACTGTCCTCTGTCCCATGCATTTACAGTCGTGCCGAACAAAAGCGAATGACGCCTGAACTCAGCGGCACGGAACACGCCACCAATACGCACTTTGAAACTCGCGTGGGCAGCTCCCTCACAGCACGCGTTATGGAGGACAGCCCTTGTCGAATTCCCGCGGATCTGGATATTCTCTCAACGCTCTCCTCGGCACTCATTGTCAGCGACAACTTTCAGCTTTCGATTTAAGAATGTATGGGTGAGTGCGCGCGCGCGCACGCGGGTATATTTATGAATGTGTGCGTGTATATGTGCATGTGTGCGGCGTGTGTGTGTATAAGAGTGTGTGTGTGTTTGTGTGGGTGGTCACAACCGACTGACTCCTACGAAATTGGCTGACGTCACCAGCGTATCTAACCCCATCATGTCTGTCACCCGCGTTACTCTGACCGCCCACTATCCAATAAACATGTCACAACTGCCGACGAGTGCCTTATTACGGTGTTTCGTGCTATGGACGCACTGGTTCTGTTTGTATGAAATGTCAGAAATACAGTGTGTGTGTGTGTGTGTGTCGTATCTGCAGAACAATGACGACAAACACCGCATCTTTATAGTACCGTTGCGTTTCAAAACGATACGCCCTCCGGTGGTTGCGGAAGTTTCACATTTTCCTTGCTCAGCATGCCCCTGGTTGTGAAGCGCAAAACAAACAATAGATTACTACTGCGAAGTTGAAAGCCACATGCAAGGCATTTTGACGCACACTCCGAGACTTGAGTACAATAAAAGGAACAAACCTGCGTATGTCCGAAAGCACAGTCTCCATTGTAAAATTCCTCTGCCATCGCGCAAGTATTGGCAGCTTTGATCTCTCCACCTGTGGCATACAAATATATCAGTTCAGTGCCTAGACAGCGCCAATCTCGCGAAGTGTGGCGACCATGCGATTCAGCCAGCAAAGCAAACTCACCGCGCCATTCTTTGGGTTGATGAAGTTCAGGTTGATTTTCGTTATGAACTTGACGGTCGGCGGCTCATCAGGATAATTATCGCCACAGACGAGTTTCAAACTGTAAATGCGATTCTCAAATGCAGTCTGAGACAAACAAGAAGGGCGTTAATGTGCGCAAAATGCCACAAATTCTTAATATATCCCGAGACAGCAATATAATGGGCCGCGTGACAGCAAGTGAACGCACCCGCGGAGGTCCCAGAATGGTGCCTGTCCAATTCGCCAGCATCATGTCACTCGAATCATCAAGCCCATAGCTAATGGTACCGTCTCCAATTCCCTTTTCTCCTTTTTCCAACTCCTCAAGGAGCCTGAAGTTGCGTGGAACTACGCGACAACAACGGATGCCGAATCAGAATTAAAATGACAAGAAATTGTGAAATAAAAAAACGGGAAGGAATCAACGTCCAGTGGCTTGGCAGACATGTTCTGCAATCGCAGAGAACAGCCGTTCACATATTTGAGGATGCAAATACATATTAAAACTCACCAACGACGCCCGCCATTTTTGAATGCAACGGCGATTCGTTCAGTCTTGTAATAGATTTTATTCTTCCACAACCATCTGAAACATTATGAACTACGCTTAGTTGCCAGGAGTGCTGGCCTGACTACCCCGGATGCAAATCAAATTGCAGAGCAAAAAAAAGTTCGATGAAAACTGGCGCCCTTTGCCGACGGCGGCCGAATTACATCACTGAATATTTTGGCCACTCCGTGTAGTCAAATCGTTCGATATCTGAGCCGCCGCTGGCAGCAAATCACCAACGCAACATGACTGCACCCAACACGTGATCCCTCACTATCGTATATAGAAGCGAGGCAGCCAGCAGCCAAGGCACCACAGACAGCCGAGCAGGCTGCGAGCCGTTACAATAAGTGTGTCGTGAGTCAAACTGAGCGGCGGCCCGCCCGGGCAGCCGAGTCTGGCACAGTGTATCAGCAGGATTCCTGTTTTAAGTGGCCGCAGAGATCACGACCACCGTACGTTTCTTTCATTTCTGACAGCTGACGGTAGCGCCGGCCTGACTGTCCGTGTAAAAAATAATCTGCAATCTCGCTTGATCCCGGCTTACTCCAGATAATCCGGACCCGCATGTGTGTTGGTGCTGAAATGCTGGTGTGATTTCGAGCCCATTACTCATTCCCAGGATTGATTAGGATTGAATCCTTCGTTCTCAATCGACGAGTACGTTAAATTTTTGCCCTCTTCTTTCTCAACGTCGCTGTCCACTTTGGCGAAGCCCTTTTGTAGGTGAGATATATATACATAATATATAGAATCATCCTCCGTTGGTTCGTTATATTTTCCCTTAATTTTATTCGATATTCTGGCTGCAGCTTCTTCCCGTGCTTGATTTGCTGGCTCATGAATAATTCCTGCTATCCTCTCGCTTTATTTTGTTACCTTGAAGCGGCGTGTGCATACTTTGAAAATGTTTGCCAAGTTTGTTGGAAACGCCGCATGGCGGCGGCGACTCGCGACCGCGGCTGTCGGAGTGGCTGTTGCAGGCGCTGGCGTGGGCTATTCCACGGTCCTTGCATCGTCTGATCAGGTGCACGCACCTCAGTATCCTTGGTCCCACAACGGTCTTCTGAACACATTTGACCATGCGAGGTGGGTGCAAAATAGCGTTGACATTTTTAACTATATCATTGAGGCTTTGCAATCTATTTTTTTAATTTTCATTTTATGTGTAACTGATTTTGGCTGTTGTTTGAGGGAGCTTTCGTGTGGTATTGTGCTTATTGTGGTATTGTGCTTTTCCATAAGCATTATTGCTCAATATCGTTTTAATTTTTTCTTTGATTTTGTCCCTGGCAGCATCCGCCGTGGATATGAGGTCTACAAGCAAGTGTGCAGCGCCTGCCACAGCCTTGAGCGCATCGCTTTCCGCAATCTTGTTGGCGTCTCTCACACGGAGGATGAAGCCAAGGCACTGGCAGAGGAAATTCAGGTGGAGGACGGCCCCGATGACGAGGGCAACATGTTCCAGCGGCCCGGCAAGCTGTCCGACTATTTCCCCAAGCCTTACAAGAACGAACAGGCAGCGCGCTCCGCAAACAATGGTGCGCTGCCCCCGGATCTTAGCCTCATCATCAAGGCTCGCCATGGTGGAGGGGTATGTCTGCTCTTCGTGATCTGTTTCCATGGATGTTGATGTTTCGGTTCGTTCGCAATTATGTTCTCACTGTGGCGTGTTATGTGGAATGTGCATAGCGCCAGACACTGAATCCTACATCTGTATCTGTTTTTGTTTTTCGCTTTATTGATTTTCGGGGTTTCGCTCGTGTTTTCAGGACTACGTCTTCTCGCTCCTCTCCGGGTACAGGGATCCCCCGGGTGGCATCGCCCTCCGCGATGGCCTGCATTACAACCCATATTTTCCCGGCGGTGCCATCGGCATGGCGCGGCCCCTTTATGACAACATGATTGACTATGCAGACGGTATGTTGCGTGGCCGTGCATGTGTTATGCCGGGGTTTTATAATGCTATTTCGTGCTTCTAATTGATGTTTGTGTTGCCACCGGCCTTGCAGGCACTCCTGCCACTACGAGCCAAATGGCCAAGGATGTCGTGACTTTCCTCTCGTGGGCTGCTGAGCCCGAGCACGACGACCGCAAGCGCATGGGTCTTAAGGCCATGGCCCTTCTTGTTTCGGCCTTTGCTGTGTCCCTCTATCTCAAGCGTCACAAGTGGAGCGTCATCAAGTCGCGCAAGATTGTGTACACTGGGCCAGGTCCTCTCCGCTAAGCCTTCCGTTTAGGAGACGATGGCTATGTGATTTGCTTATGTAACATTGCCGTCTCTGCAGTATGCTGTGTGTATATGTGACGTTGTAGGGTGCGCTGCGTGATTGATAGATTTTGGAATTTGCATTGTGTGTTGCCGCTCGATGGGAGGCGGTTTCATGGAACTGAATAATGTGCGTTGATTTGACACAAACGATGCCCTATATTTCATAGGTGTTTTTTCGCAAGTGCCTTAACTTTGGTTTGAAACACGACAGACTTGATTGGTGTGTTGCTTTCGTAAAATGGGTTCATGAGAGCCTGCCAATTGAGACCAGACAGAGTAGAAATCAAGTCAACTCAAATCTGTGCCTGTGGAACCACAGTACCAGGAATTTAAAGTGAGTGCAGTGTCATAGAGACACTCTTAAAAAAGAACCAATAGTGTCAGTACCAGGCTCAGTACAGCAAGCATGCACTGACCAAAAAAAAATGAACACTCACTTTGATATAAAGCTCGTGCACTTCGGAAAAGAAATTCCGAATTCCATCCTCATTTTTCCCATCATGAAGGAGCATTAGCTTGACATGTGCACCAAATAGTTAAGGAAGTATGCAGCAATGTACCATAACAAGGTTCCAAAGATATATGCGACAAATAATGCATCTTAGGAGCGGATATGACCAGACGTGACATACGCCGATATGAACCACTCGTTGAACTTATCGACCGCTTTGAGATACCTGCATGATTCTCATTAGCAGTCATACCATAAGTGACAGTCGCAAAACAGTCCCATGGGCTTGATCACACCATTGAGTGCGCACGTACATGGCATTGGTCGTCCACATGGCCTCCTCCACGATATCCAATGCAGCGTGCACAATAAACTGGTTCAGATGGCGATGATCTTCTTTCTGCCGAATACAGATAAACAACCAAAACAGATTTAATATGTTGTCATCAAAATTCACAATCGCGATGTTTTTTTTTATGCAGAGACAAAAACAAAATAGATGAATGGATGCCACAATAAATCCCAAGAACACACCTTTGATGCGGCATCTGCCGTCTGTCCCGTTGTCCATTTGGCAGGGCCCAACTCAAGTTCAAAAATGGGGTTATCGTTTCGACCCACAACCACAAAATAATTGTTGCCCGACATTTATGTACACCGTTTCCACTAACCTACGCCAAAGTCTCTCAAGTGGCTCTCCTTTTGTTTTCTTATTCTGTTCTACACAAGTTTTTGTGCAATCAGTTCGCGGCTGATATCAAAACGTAAATAAGCGAGATGTCGTTAATAAAGATGATTTGTTTTTCGTTGATTCCCTGTCAACCGCGCACGTGTCGGTAATAATCATAGGAGAGCATAAAGCCAGCCCTGTTGAGAATCGCGCATAAAAGCTAATATCCAACGGTTTGTGTGGCGACCACGTATGCGATGGCGCTCCTTGGTACCGGCGTGACGCTGGTGCTGGGCGCACAGTGGGGTGACGAAGGCAAGGGCAAGCTGGTCGATCTCCTTGCGCAGGAGGCCGACGTTGTTGCCCGCTGCCAGGTAAAAGCGTGCTGAGGGAGCGGTTGTGATTTCTGCCTCCTTGCGTCAATGTCCGCTGTCGAGGTTACTCCGTGCATCTAACTGTGTGTGTTGTTCGGCTGCAGGGAGGAAATAATGCTGGCCACACCATCGTGGTCAACGGCGTCAAGTATGACTTCCACATGATCCCAAGTGGGGTTATACAGCCATCTGCGGTTTCGATCATTGGGAACGGCGTGGTCATGCATCTTCCTGCATTCTTTGAAGAAATCGAAAAGAATGAAAAAAAGGGTATGTACGTGAGCGAGTTGGGGACTCTCTTTCCATCAGTGTAGGGCGCCACACACCAACTTGAATTCTGCCTCTTCATTTCTAAACTCGAATTTTTGACCATGCAGGCCTGGAAGGCCTCGAGAAGCGTATCCTTGTGTCGGACAGGGCACATCTTGTGTTTGACTTTCACCAGCAGATTGACGGTCTCCAGGAAGGCGAGAAGGGCAAATCGAGGTGACTTATCTCTCTATTTGCGCGCTTCAGTTGTTTTGTTGTCGTTCTTGCTCACATTTGCAAATCATTCCTCCCCTTGCCATTCCAGCATTGGGACGACGCGTAAGGGTATCGGCCCAACATACTCGTCCAAGGCCAGCCGCACAGGTCTTCGCGTCAACCAACTTCTCGGCGATTTTGATGACTTTTCGAGCAAGTTCAAGTCGCTTGTCTCCAGCAGCCAAAAGCGGTATTCTTCGCTTGTCGTGGATGTTGATGCGGAACTCGAACGCTACAAGGTATGCATGATTCGCAATGTTTGTTGAGCTTCATTCATCGCTCTGCAGCCCCGTTCAGGACCATTTCCTTATTTAAGGTCCCTTGCTAATCTCAGGTGCTGAGGGAGCGCCTTCGTCCGCTTGTCACGGACACAGTCTTCTACATCAACCAAGCTGTCGCTGGGGCCAAGCGTGTTCTTGTGGAGGGCGCGAATGCCACCATGCTGGACATTGACTTCGGTGGGTCGACGCACGTCACTCCTTGAGATTATAATGTTCCAACAGGGCTTTCTAACAGCCTGTTCCTTGTATGTCTACAGGCACGTACCCGTATGTGACGTCTTCAAACTGCACCGCGGGTGGTGCGTGCACCGGGCTGGGACTGCCGCCGAAGAAAATTGTTTCGATCACGGGCGTCGTCAAGGCCTATACGACGCGCGTCGGTGACGGTGCTTTTCCCACGGAGCTGACTGACGTAAGTGAAACGTAACCGCAACCGGTCCTTTTGGTAGGGTGTCGCCTGCATGCAAGCGTACTTTCTATGTGTCTGAGGCTGTCATTGGCGTACACTGCAGGAGATCGGCGAGAAACTGCAGACCATCGGCCGTGAGTTCGGAGTCACCACCGGCCGCAAGCGTCGCTGTGGATGGCTGGACCTCGTCGTCGTCCGCTACTCGCATATGATCAACGGCTACGATAGGTGGGCTCTCATGTGTGGTTATTGCGAATTGTTGGGCCTTGCACCGCCTACCTTGCGCTTGACATACTTGAAGCCCATATTTTATTGGCGGGCTGCTGCGCTTGTTGTCTGACTTAGACCACCTATCCACACATGCAGCATCACTCTGACCAAGCTTGACATTCTTGACACGTTCCCCGAGATCAAAGTCGCGGTTGCGTATCACCTGCATGGCAAGAAGCTGGACTCGTTTCCGGGTGCGTTTGCGTTTGATTTTCACTGACACTGTTGTTTGCTGGGAAGTCGTAAGTAGTATCGCTCACCATAAATTATTGTTTGCCAATTCAGCTGACATGAGGAACTTGGCTGAGGTGGATGTCGAGTACATTACCCTTCCTGGGTGGCTCGCACCAATCTGCCACGCACGCACATTCGAGGAGCTTCCTGCGAACGCCCAGTCGTATGTCCGCACGATTGAATCGCTCACCGGAATTCCAGGTATCATTTGTAGCGGGTCATTTGACTTATAAGGACTATACGTCGAATGCCTCTCATTCCTTCCTCTCTTTTCACGTGTTCGTGCAGTTCAATTTATTGGAGTTGGCGAGTCGCGCGATGCGATTGTGCGCATGTTTTAAATCCCGACCGACGGAGATAAGGACATTTATTTGCACAACGGTTTGAACATGATTTCGTAGGAGTAGTCGGGATCGGCAGGATCGCATACGCACGGCGAGGATTCATCAAAATTGTAACGCATCTTCTCTGTATAAAATCTAAGCGCGTGTGTGTTTGCTGCAACCACGAAAGATTTATGAACATTCCGTGAGCGAAACATTCTCGAAACGGCTTGATTGTTTTTGTTGGGGTAATCACATTCATCATGGGCTTACCCTTGAAGACAGTGAGCATGAGCTTCTTCATCTTTGCTTGCATCCCAATGAGCTCGAGTAATTGCATCATGAAGCGCCCAAGACCAGCCCCGCGCACTTTGGTGTCAAGCTGGATTTCGTAGCAGTATATCACCTCGACTTCGTCCTCGAGGTCAAACTGAAAGTGGACAAAGGCAAGGCATTCGCCAGAGCTCTCGTCCCTGCCAATGAGATACAAGGAACGCTCGCCATTCATTTCCGCTCTTTTTTTCTCGTCATCCCAGCCCCAGTCGCAGGTAACGTAGCTGCAAGAAGAAGAAAGCCATTGATGATTTCTGTTGATTGAACGGCACGATGATGGTCTCTAACTCTGCATGCCACAAGGTACGAGAGAGACATCAAAGAACGACATTAAGAGACAGATAGAGACAGATAGACAGACAAACAGAGGCATAACGTATCAGATTTTATGCGGTATGACCATGGTCCCACAAAACAGACAGGGAGAGATCTTTGTTCCTTCTCCGTTTGCCTAAGAGTTCAGCCCATCGATTCCAACATTGGATTCAGTCTCCAACATGCCACAGAGAGATGGACAAGCAAACAGACAGAGCGATAGGAAGACATGTAGGATTCAAGTCAGTGTTATAGGCGCCTATGGACTCCACAGCGATAGAAAGACAGCGAACCACAGAGAGGAAAGTGAACCCACAAGCTATGCATGTTCACTTTGACGAGCTCAAATGCCCAATCCAGGTTATCGGCGCCGATCGACGACGCCTGCTTACACTCGAACATAACATTGAGGCTGCGCAGAATGTCCGTGCTTGCAGCGTTAGTTTGGTGCAGTAGACACTCGAGACGAACAAGTGGGTCAGAAAGGCGACTACTTGCCCGTTGCGGTCATATCTGCGGAAGGCAGGCGCAAGCGCGGCGAGGTGGTCAGGAACCTGCGTTTTAATATTCGATTTCGATGGACAGCGTTAAGTAAAGCCGAGCTGCTGAGCATGGGAATTACAAGCTATGCAAGAACACTTACAGCATATGCCGCAGCGATGCCTGTCACTGTCATTCGGCGCGCGACGGCCTGCAGTATGAAGATTAAAACGACACACAAACCACAGACTTCATCAATACGCTGGCATTCGGGATTGCGACATATACTGCAGGTGGCCTAATACAGACCGCACCGTTTTCTTGTGCTTTCTACGTCTTTGTTGTCCTTTCGGCATTGTGCACGTTGTTTTCATGCACCGCTGATCGTTGGTATTGCTGGTAACTGTATGGACTTTGTCACTTTTAGTAGCCGCAACGGCAGGCCCCACCGACTGAACTCGCGCTCTGATTTTTGAAAATGGCGGGAGAGAAAACTTGGCGCCATTTAGCAGAGACTCGGCGACATTTATTTTGCCCTGCGCGTCAGAAATGTTCAAAATTTGATGGTTGTTCTCAGTTCACACGCCGGATGAGCCTAGACTGCCAAAACAGTCGGCCATGTGCGCAGACACGCGAGTGACCTCGACGCACTAAAAGTACTGAAGACACAAACAGCACGACACAACACAGGGGCCATATTTTTGATCTGCAAAGGGTTGTTTCTTGAGCAGCCAACATTCCCTTCAATTGGTGAGCTCGAACACAAACACGACGAGTTGCGCTTTGGAAATTGGCTCGACAACACCTGCGCTCGGCCGATATATCACAATTCGTTGCTCTTTACGTCGGGCCGCAGTCGGTCGTGGGCGGCCATGTTTTCGGCCGAGCAACGCGCCGCTCTTCGTAGTGTCGCGGCCCGTTCGTCCTCGCCCGCCGCGCCCGCCGCGTCCACAACGACAAGGAGCGAAGTGGACGACTTTGTGCGGTTCATTGAGCGCACTCAGGGAAACCTGGGGGTGAGACACACTGCCCACTTCCCATTAGATCTGTTGCTACACCGTGAAAAGACCTCTGTAATGTATCCGGCGTGTTGGGCTCTAACACGTTTCTTTTCTCTGCGCAGCTGCGGATGCACGGCCTAGCGTTTGCCCGACTCTTCAACGACGTAGGCGAACTTGAGCTCTGTCGGCAGGTTGGTTTCGACGCAGCGTCACCTGTCCTGCCCTGGTTGATTGCTCGAAATCCTTGGTCTGACATTCTATGTTTGTGGGTTTGCAGCATCTCATATCGTACTGCGATTTGAGAAGGGACGACTCTGCAGCGCACTCCTTCCTTGGATCTGTGCTTGAACGTGTCGGCGATTTGCATGGAGCTGTTCACGCGTACGGCACATCATTGTCATTGAATCCAAGACAGCCGCGTATCGCCGCAACTGCGGCTGCTGTGTGTGTGCGCCTTCTCTTGTCGGGAACAGTTGGCTCACATTCCCGGGACGAGCTCGTGGGGACTGCGGAGCATTGGATCAGTCTCGCGGAGCCTCTCCTTGCGGACTCTTTGGCAGCCGACCTTCTTGCTGCCAAGGGGAATCGGATTGAATTGGAGCGCGCGCTACTTGAGAACGTGGTGAGTGCTTGAGTATGCAATGGGAAATGTGTGCGTTTGTGTACATTGGCGTATTAATGTTTCCCCCC
>CALSCR010003691.1:0-12555 GCA_943704495.1 Pigoraptor chileana | reverse complement strand
GTGTGTGTGTGTGTGTGTGTGTGTGTGTGTGTGTGTGTGTGTGTGTGTGTGTGTGTGTGTGTGTGTGTGTGTGAGTCCATATTTATAAACGCTGTATTTGTCAACATTGTGGCGCACTTCACACCAACAAAACGCGGCACGCCATACCACACGCAGGTGTTTGTTGCCAACCCAAACAAGACCAAGCCCATTCTCGACATTTTGCTCAAGAACAAGGACAAGCTCATCGAGTTTCTCACAAAGTTCCACAACGACCGCTCCGGTGAGCAATCCTTGTGTGCCCCACCGCGCTTCGTTTTTCTTTTCGCTCTGTCTATCTCACTGTGTTGTGGAGTCCATCGGCACAGCGCCTAAGACACTGACTTGAATCCTGCATGTCTCTGTCTCTCTGTGTTTGTTATATATTATGAAGATGACTATCATAGTTAATATTTATGTGTCTTGGATGGACGATTGCTCATACATGTACTTGCCGGCATTAGTCGCGTGTCAAGATTGTTTTGCTGGGATTGATCTGTGTGTGTATGTATGTTTGTGCATCTGTGTCGCTGGTGGGTGGGTGTGTAATTGTGTGCTTGTGTGTCTATGGACATATTCTGTCTATTATACCTTTGCTCTCCCCTCACGATGGCCATTGGATGCTCCTCCCTGGTTGTTTGAGCAGAGGACGAGCAATTCAACGACGAGAAGGCATACCTCATCAAGCAGATCAAGGAACTCGCATAAGGCGGGCGCGTGTCAAGCAGCGTTCGATCATTGGAGATCAGATTAGGATCATCGACGGATCAGTGCACACACACCATGGACTGACTGTGACGTCTTGTCAGGGCTGATTATTGCCAGTCCATCCTCAACCATTTGTGAGCCTCTGTTACATTTTGCTGTGTCATGATTTTGGATTTTTTTACGTCGTCACTTTTCCCATCGATTGTGGTTGTGTGTTTTTTTGTTTGTTCTGCTTCTGCGGCTATATTGTGGGTCTGTGTTTGGCGTATTGCGCGCGTGCACTTCATCGTTGTCCTCCTGTCGCCCCCCGACACGGTCTCTGCCGCCGTCGTGGGTGACGGCTGTGTATAAACGAAATCGACAACAACATCAACATCAACTAAAACAACAAAAGCGATAATAATGCCTCTTGTGCAGTATGCAACCATGGTCGATGACGCAGGACAGAACCACCATGCATTCTGACTTACACTGGCAGTGCACGTGACACGCACAAAAAAAGAACGACCAAACACAGCACACACGTGTCTGCATTAACGTGCGCGACAGTGACAAACGGCAAGTCCTTAGGCAGATGACAGGAAAGGGCGGGTCTGTGTTGAAATGCTGCATGCACGCCACACCGCTCACAAAGGGAAAAGCACTTTCACAAAGACAAATAATGCACCGCATTGATAACGACATGCAAAAACCGACATCATATTCATGCGTAGCAATCGCTCACGCGCTATACACGCATTTTCCACTGACCATTAGACACCACAAAATGTCAAGGACACCACGCACGCATCATCATGCACGCACGCATGGAGACACGCACACACACACACACACACGCACACACGCACGCCTACAGCTTCTTGAGGAGCTGCGTGGCTTCTTCGTGCGCCTGTCTGTCCTCCGCGGTCGTCGTAGGCAGCGAGAGTGTTCTGTTGAGCCATTCCGCCGCATTGCCCCGATCCTTCTTCTGCAAATACGATCGCGCAACCATCAGTGTGTTCATCTTCCACACGCCCGGACGCAGCCGCTCGGCCTCGAGAAAAGAATGAAGTGCGTCGTCCATTGTTGCCGTTGGTGGCGCGCCGAATATCGCCGTCGCCGCCTTGCGCTCAATCCACGACAGCAGGGCCACTTCATAACACCACCGACCGAGAAGGTGATGCGCCGTCGGATCGTGGGGATCAAGCTCAATCGCCTTCTCAATGTGCTCCCGAAACACAAACCCGTTCTTAATCTTCTCCTTTGTTGAGTCCCAGTCGCCCTTGGAGGACAGAATAATGGCATACCACCGGTGTGAGCGAGGATTGCGGTCGTCGATCTGGAGGGCGAGACTTGCAATCTCCACACCTTCGTTCACAATCTGTCTCTTCTCCTCGCATCCTTTTGGGAGCGTCTCACAGACATCGTAGTGCGCGCGAGCAAGACGCCACAGCACTTCCACTGACTTTGGGTGCTGTGCGCGGCATCTGCGCAATATTTCAAGTGTCTCACGCATGCGGCCGTCGTCTCGCAGTGCCTCAACCTGGCGAAAGAGAAGGCCAAGACTGGTCTCGCTGTGTCCGTTTCCCATACCATTGCCCATACCATTGCCCATACCATTGGCCATCGACGATGCGGTGGGCGGCGAGCACGACAGCGGCGATGTGTCGGATTCGTGTCCGTTTGCGTGGGCGTCAATCCCATTCCATGCGCTGGCGTACGAGACGCCGCTTGTTTCGCTCGCATTGTCGAGTGCATCGGTGAAAATGTCGTCTGTGTCGCTGTCTTCAGATCGCAAGGAGCTGGCCCTGTCTCTGCTTCGTCCCCGTTTTCGTGCGCCTCCTTCAAGGGTATGCTCCATCACCAGCCTCATCGCATCGACGGCGTCTGCGAGTCTGCGCACATTGTCCGAAACCTCCGACGACGGATAGTCGACGAGGGGCTTGCGAGATGACGGCCTCAGCGATCGGGATGCGATGATAGTGACACCACATCCCACGGCAGCGCCTGCGCAGAAATACGCAACGCTTGAGAATGCCGCAGCATTCACACCGCCCCCCAACCCCATCGCAGCCCTTGGATCCGTTGACGGCGCCCGCCAAGCGCAAATGATCAAGCAGCAAAGACGGGACGGAAGCCAACGCAAGACACGCGAACACGCAGTGGGAATATAGAAAAACACTACGCGATGTGAATTTTGTCTCTGCGATGTTCAAGATAGTCGGGGCGGACGCTTTCGGCACAACGTTTTGGAAGCTTCCGATAAGTGGGCGCCACTTTCGATTCGAATCAGAGTAGATTACAAAAAGGAGTAGAATTCGCTTGCCTAGAGAGCAACAAAAGAGGCAATAGGCCGTTAATGCGCTCGAATTTCTTTCCGATGTGTTTGTCAGCGCAGTAATCGTTAGGTGACAAAAATATCATTCCGCTATTTCTCCCCGCATCGGTCCCGCATAATCTACAAAATACTTTCATCAAAAAGCTGTGTGAACGAGAAACTGGCACGCACGAAAGCGACTGCAAGAGAAAACGTGTATGACGTGTATGTGTGTGTGTGCGCGCGCATGTGTGTGTGTGTGTGTGTGTGTGTCGGCGTGTGTGTGTGTGTGTGTGTGTGTGTGTGGAAGTGGGAATGGAAGGTTGCGAGTGGTCCTCCACATCACCCCATCTTTGTTTACGTCACCGTTGCCGGCAGATTAAATTGGAAACTGCGCTGAAATGAGTGCGCAGAAAGGGTCCGAAATTCCAATTTATCGGAGTTCGTCACTGAAGACCGTTTTGCACACCGTTTTTATATGCATTTCATCTTTCAACCCTTAAACTCACCAGCAATGACCTGCTATTCGGCAATTCGCACGTCTCGTTCTCTTCGCTTCCAATTGAAGTTGTGGAGTCATTCATCGCACCCTTTCTGTGCAACAAAGACTGCGCATCACTGCGTCAACTCGAAGCTGCGTGGTGCATTGATGCACATGCGCTTGTACACACTACAGGAAGCGTGCGCAAAAAAGTATTGCGAAGCTGTCGAATTTCGTGAAGCTGTTTGGGCCGTTATTCATAAGAAACGCCTCGTCTTGCAGTTCAACGTGACGCTGGGAATGCGTCTGCGTTGGGTGGCGTCCATACGCTCAGTCTTGTCGCATGCAAAGTGAAGGGCGTGTTTGCATTGGGTTGGGTCCACACACACTCACACGGTGCTCTGGAGTGGGGGATGCGTATGCGTCGGGTGGTGTTGATACTCTCAGTCTTGACTCACGCACACGAGTGGCAGATGTGTCTGCATCCACTGGCGTCTCCACACCCATCTCACCCATCGCAATAGGGTGAGGGACGTGTCTGCGTCGGGTGGCTTACATGTTTGTACATCATTTATGCTGGTAGGGACAGCCGCAAACTGCATCTGTATGGCTTCAGCAATGCATCGACTAATTATAACACGCAGGACGTTTCTGCCGGTTCTAGGCCGGTCAGTGTGGGTAACTCGGACTGGTTCAAACTAGTCACGTGACATTCTGAGTTCGGGGTGTACTGAATAGATTGACAAATCTGCATTTTTTGCTTGTGGATTATCACGATAACTCTAATTAAATTGTCGACGGAAATGGCGGGCGAAAGTGGTTTGAAACTGCACTGAGTCACTCTAAAGAGACGTACAAGTGTACAATTTTGTACAACAAAAAAAAAGATTAAGCATGATGACCCCTTCTCTCTCTGCGTCAATTTTGGATAACTTGTCTTCAGCAACAAGTGCATAATAGAGGGATGAGCATGTGTATGCGATAATAGTCCCCGCCACACCTCGGTGCTTTCACACGGATACAAAAAACAGGCCTACTTTTCGCAATAGCAAAACAGAAAAATGGCGCCTGCAACATCTTTCACGGTCCTCGACGACAAAAACACTCACTTCAAAGTGGCATTCTCCTCCTGGTGTCCAACCATGGATTTAGTTGGTGTCGTCAGTACTGCCGGAGAGCTATGGCTCCACCGCCTCTCGTGGCAGCGAGTCTGGACTCTGCCCGCGGGGGACAAGAAGGATGCGTCCATCACGGCCATTGCGTGGCGACCCGACGGACGCGCGATTGCATGCGGTCGACAAAACGGCTCCATCTCCATTGTGGACGTAGAATCCGGGGTGGTGCGCGACGTTCCTGCATGGCGGTCGCCCGCAGAAGCCGTCACCGAGGTCACGTGTCTCGGGTGGTCGGACGGATGCGACGACGACTCGGCCGTTCTCTCTGGGCAGCGCTGCCTCGGTGATGATCGCGCAAGATGCCTCCTCACAACCACTCCCGACAGCGAAAAGGATTCCAGTCGTGCACCTGGCGCTGGTGACGGTGATACGACTGCTTACGGTGTCGGGTCATTGCGGGAGCCTCTCGATGCCAGAATGAAGCTTACTGTTCTCTCTGTGGGAGATGCGTCTGGATGCGTCCACCTTCTCGCCCTCGGGACATTCAAACTTGCTACGCTTGATATGGTGGCTCTCGGTTCTCTTCCGCCGCTACCATCATCGCAGTCGTACCGCGTTACGTCCGTGTCTGCGTCACGTGATCTGGGCACCGTCCTGGCGACGCTTTCGACGGGCGACGCCGCCTTTGCTGTTGTTGCCGCAAGTCCGTTGGGGCCAGCGCGGCGTGCAGAACTACTCAACGTTGTTGTGCGGAGAGAGCGACTGCGTCAGCTATCATCGCTGTGTTGCGCAAGTGTTGGGCGTATGCAAGAGCTCTGGGAAGAATCGCTGCTGAAGCTCTCTTCCAAACTGCGAAGGTACACGAATGAGGTTGCCGGGACCGGTCCTCCCGGTTTCGAGCGCACCGCTGAGCGCGAGCTTCTCTCCTTTCTCCTCGATGGCTCAACCTCGCCCGATCTCCAGGGCTTCATTGGCCGCGAACTGGCGGAGGCGGAGTTGAAGCGCATTGCTGCTGCCTCCGAGGCATCGTGCAACGCCGTGCATGCGGCGGTGTCGGGGGACATGTGGCGTGCGGCCTCTTCCATGTGCGTCGCAGCTTCGGACGCACTCGGGCTCGCCCGATGGGAAGAGCGGTATGGGATGGTTGGAGTTCGTGAATCTGCGGTTGAAAAATGCGTCGATTGCGCCAAGCGGATCATCGTCAAGGCGGAGGAGGCCATCGTCGTTCTCACCGAAGTGCGTGCGTCCATGGGGGCGTTGCACACGTGGCTACTCTACGCGTCTCGTCTTGTCACAAACACACAGGATGCACAACGGGCAGCGCCTGTTGTGAGGCCCGCCGTCGACCTGTCGGCCATTGCGCGCCTTCTTCGGGACGGCGTCGGTGGCACAGAGGCGTCTGCGGCCGGGAATACATACCGTCGGGTGGCGCAGTATTTTGAAACCAGGCCGCTTGCGATCCCCTTCAAGACCGGCGAGGACTCTCTCGCAACTGCCGTGGAAGCGGCAGATGATGCTATAGCCGTCGCCTTTGCCGGCGTTGGGCAGACACTGGCGGCATCGTTCACTGCGGCGGCCGTTGTGCCCGTTCCGGGGCGCCCCGCTGTCGACCCCTCTGCATCCCCGCACCCGGGGGAGGCAGGGACTGTCTTGTGCTGTCTGCCCGTGCCGAGTGTGCCGCTGTGTCTTGCCGTGCTGAGCGTGTCGTCGAAGCCGTCGCGGAAGCAATCCTTTGGCATTCCACCGCTCGCTGTGACAGTTTCGAGCGTCATTATTGAAATGGGCATAACATCGTCCCCTTTGTGTGACACGATTCGGCATGCGCACATGCACGGTTCTGATTCTGTGGTTGTGCTTGTTGGGGGAGCTGATGTATCCTCCCCGGAGTGTTCGTTGATACTTGCGAAGATTCCCGCATTTGCAACCCTGGGTCACTACGCAACCACAGACAAACGGCCATTCGCTGTGCCCTCCATGTGGTTGGACATGCTCCCGCCCATGCCTCTGGGTGACCAGGAGGGCGAGTGCCGGGTGCGATCATTGAACGACATGCGGGGTGGTTGTGCGTCGGTCTATGCGAGCAGCACCCGAAATGTTGCGGTGTGCGTATCAAACAAGCGGCGCAAGGTGCGTCTTTTGGATCTCGCCGAGGACGAGGAAGAAAAGAGTGACGACGGCGAGAAGGACGGGGACGATGATGATGACGCTTGAAATCCCGACAATGTGGATGTGTTGCAAACGTGTGCAGCGCGTGGGAGATCTTTTGGAAAGTGTCTCCTGATGCGGTTGTTTCCCCTTGTAATAACACACAAAATGGCATGCAGAGTAACAACTGCATGCAACACATGAGATGCGGTTGTTCTTGTAATAACACACAAAATGGCACGCAGAGTAACAACTGCATGTAAAATTCCGTCTCATGACTTGAACACATGGGTATATTGCGGTCCAGTTGGTTGATCGGGTTTTTATTGTGAGGAAAAGCACAAAAAAAAACAAATAGACCGACAACAACGTGCAAACAAAGGCAGTTCCAAAAAACAAACAGCAGCAGGCAGACAGACAAAATGCAGAAGAAAACGCAACAAATGAAAAGCAGAAAAGAGACTGGTGAACCGAGAATTACATCAGTGTTGTAAGTCAAACCAACAACAGCGCCGCCCACATCACGGCGCAAGTGGACAAACAACAAAGGGTGCCCGTCTCATACAAAATGGGGACGAGGAGAAGATATGTCACGGGGCATGGCATGAACTGACGCCACAAAGTAAAGCTGTGGGAGAGGTCAGACCCATCACTTTCTGCCGGCGCGACCACCCCTGCGGGCAACGGGAGCCTCGATAATGTCATTGTCGTCGTCGCTGTCATTACCTGTGGATATGAACGCAAGCACGGCAGGGAAAAAACGTCAGTAAACGGCTGAAGGCGAATAGGTCCCGTGCTATCGCAAACACTTGCACACTCTTACGCATGAAACACTCAATCACACGCAAAACGCAAATACATGCAAATGAAACTCTCTATGAGCCACGAATCCAACCAGACTCTTTTGAATCACGCAAAAAAAACAAAAAACCAGTCAGCTCACCAGGTCCACTGATTCCCTCGTCCTCGAAAACAAGCTGCTCAATGACCCGCGAGCGCTTGCGGGCGGGCTCGGGACGGCCGCGTCGTGCCCCATCGACCCCCACCCCCACTTCCTCTTCATCGGCATCGTCCACACTGCGCTTCCTCCGGTTTGCCAGGCTCAGCGATAGCGGCTTTTTCGAGGGTGGCGTCGATGCCTTGCTGCGCTTCGCCGGGGGCGCAATAGCCTCTTCGTCCTCCTCCTCCGCTTCCGAGCTTTCGGAATCGGCTGCAGGCACGGGCCGCTTGCTCGCGCCCTTCTTTGCGGGAGGTGCGGCCTTCCGGTGCGCTTTTGGCGAGGCGTTCTTCGGGCGCTTGCTGCGGCCGTAGTCTTCGTCCTGGTCGTCGTCATTGTCAATGTCTTCCTCCATCTCGTCCATGCGCAGACGCTTGCGTGCCGGAGACTGTTGGCCCTGGCCGCGTGCGGCGCTTCCCTTCTGAGGGGCACTTTTCGAGACCTGCGTCGTCTCATCGCCACTTATATCATCATCGTCATTGAACTCCTCAATTTCGTCGGAATCCTCCTGGGGCGGGCGTCGCTTGCGAGACGCAGCCTCCGCAGCATCCGGGACAAGAGCGGCGCGCAAATTCCGCACATTTGACATCATCAGCTTTGCGCGGTCTTGCGCGGAGGGCTGCGATGCGCCAATCGGCTTGCGGGGTTTCTTCACTGCCGAGCCTGCCGCCACCGCGGGCTTCTGTGATGAGCGACGGACGGACTTGATGGCGGATGCGCCCGCAGGAAGAGCAGCGGGGTCCTTGAGCACTTTGAGAAGATAGCCGCGGTATGCAAAGTAGTCGTACCAGTCGTCGTCTTCTTTGTCGGGACGCTTTGCAAGAGACTGGGAGTCGAGTGACTTGAGACTGCATTGCAACAAAGTTTTCAAACACAAAAAATGGGTGCATGAGTAAAATTACGATTTAGCAAGGCAGATGCATTTGAGTGAGAGCACCAACATTTGACTTTTGTAAAAACGGCGACAAGAACGAAAGTCCAAGGCAGTAGGGCAGGGCATGACGAGGCACTTACACAATGGAGGCATCGCCCTGGCGGAGGCGGGGAACGAGCTCCTTGAGTGCAGCAAAGAGACGCACGCGCGCAATGTCGCCTCCAAGAGCATACGCAATGCCGCCGGTGTGCACGTCCACAAGGGCCTGGTGCATGGGTGCGCTGTCCCCGCCAAACGCAGCCAAAAAGCGCCGGGCAACATCGACAGCGGCCTCGGATTTCAGATCGTCCGATATGGACTCTGTCTCAAACGACTGGGAAAAGCAATGTGGAGTCCGGCGGCGGAAATTTTAGCGGTGAAGGGCATGAATGGACAATAGACACACGGGATGAAGGGGGTAGCAGAGAGCAGAAATGGATACATACATTGGGCCTGCAAGCAAATGCCCACCGACATAACGCACCCACATGGAGAACACACAATCCATCACTTACGTTCTTCAGGGATTCAAGAGCGACGCGTCCAAAGTCGACGGCGCCCTTTTCGCGCAGCTTCACGAGGAGGGCCTTTGCAATGTCGCCGTACTCGTCGCCAAACTGGCCCATGCGACCGAGCACAAGGGATGCCTCCATAGCCCCAACACTGCCCAGCATGACGGCGCGCACAAACCCAACCACATGCATGCGGCGCGCGTCGAGGGCATCGACCTCGTCCTCCGCATCCTCCCGCTTCTTGAGCATGTCCTGAATCACTTGGTGAGCCCCTGTAAAGACACACAAGCACGACCACATCAGCTCACTCGGTTTTTACAGCAGCAAACAACAGGCACTCCCGTTGATCCCCGTTGCATACAACTGCGCAATGATGAAGTGGGCATACAGACGATACGCACCTTCATGTTCGGGAAGGAAGGCGAGCTTCTTCAGTGCGTGCGCACATCGACGCACAACTACGGCGGGCAGCGTGTACACAGAGTCGTCGCGGTCGCCGGATGCATTGTTTGCGTCGCGGTTTTCCTTGTTCTCGTCGGCCTTGCCCTTTCCTTTGGCCTGCTTCTTTGCAGCCTTTGCATCGGCAATTGACTTGAGGCTCTTGTGCAGGGCGGCCGACTGTGCGACGGCGTCCATAATGGCATTGAAGGCCTAAAAAAGTGTGTTGAGATACAGTGGATACAGTGAAGTCCGGTTTGCATTGGAGGAGCAAAGAGATTGAAAGAGTAAGCCAGAGAGCAAATGTTTCATGTTAGAAACAAGGTAAAAAACAAAACAAAACAAAATTGACATGCAAAACGGGTACGATGAAGGATATATGAGTTCGCGTAAATAACGAGCACAAAACAGATAATAACGCAAACACAATAAAGTCACTAATTGCTTTGCGATTCATTGAAGACGCAAGAACACTGCAGTGCGCTCCTCACCGCTCCGCAAACAACGTCATTTCCGGCATTGAGCACGCCGCTGCACCGCTCCACAAGCTGATCCCTTTGCAGAGTGAATGCGTCCGCATCGAGCGACGCCTGCGACTTATTCACAGCCCACATGAGCGATGCGATGGTGCAGTCGATGGCGGGGATAAGCACCTGCAACAGGGATGTGCGATTGATGGTGCGGTAAGAAACCACGCCTATACTCACATAAATGTGAAAATTCACACTGCAGGCGTAAAATAGGTAATGCTATATTCGCGAAAACGCCCACTCATAACCTTTGCAAACAAGCAAAACAAGTAAAACAAAACATCAAAACTATACACACGCACACACACTTAGCAGCACCCACCTCCGCATGGACACTCCCCGCCTTTGCTCCCTTCTCAAGCACAGCCGCGATGGCCGCATCAATGTCGCCAATGTCGTTGTGCAGGCGGATGGCACGGTAGCGGCGCAGAGCCGTCACGAGCGAGAAGTAGTCCTCGTCCACGTGATCGCTGCCGTCGTCCTTGGGCAGTCCGGACTTGAGATGCTGCTTGACAACGGCTACTGCATCCGAGGCAACCGATGTGATTGCCCCAAGTGCGGCTGATTGCGCCGGATTGCCGTTCGCGGCAAAGTGCTTCAGTGCAGCCGAAAGTTCGGCAAGACCGTCGGGCTCGACGTGCTCCTCAAACACCATTTGGAGCAGCTTGATAGTCGAGTCAAGTTGCTGCGGAAAATTTTGAAAACAATAAAAGGAGAGAAATACAAACAAGCATATTATACAACGAATAAGTGAGCGAAGGTTGACAGGGATTGAATGCAACAGTAATAACATAACCACCCTCCCCATCCTCCCCTCCACCTCCACCTCCCATTTCTACTTCCGCACCTTGTTGAGCCGATTCTCGGCCATGGCAGGCGCATCGAGGCATCCCGCAATGCCGGCAATGACAGGCACCTTCCTCGCATCCGCGCCGTAGCGAGTAAGCAGCTCGGGCACGTGACGAGCGAGCGAGACTGTCATAGTGCGGATATCCGCAACAGCGGTTTCCTTTTCCTTTCCGACGAGCGCCTTCCGATTCGCCACATCCACACCGGGCACGGGGGGTCCAGACACGGGCCCAAGCACGGCAACAACGCGGCGGACCGACGCAAGCAGAACCTCCAGGAGACTCGTCTCCTCCTCAACCGACAGACGGCCGTCGCCAATACTTGTCTGCGAGCGTTGAGACGCCTGGGTGTTGCCATCCTCCGCCTGCTGTGCATCGAGGATCGCCGTGTATGCGCCCCACTCGCGCACCGCGGCGACGTGCTTCCAGAGGCCACCGACAAGCGCGGCCGCGTGCTCGTTGATCGCAGAGTACGCAGTGTGGAATTTCGCAATCTCAACAATCGTCGCCTTGCTCTGCGCGAGCTTCGCATCCTTTGACTTTTTTGGGTTCGATTCGTTTGCAATGGCAGCGTCTTCCTCGAGACGGTATCCGATGAAGCGGCCAGCAGCACGCGATACCTTTTCGTTGTCGTGGTACACAAGGACGCTCGCGGCATTGATGTCATCCTCCGTGAAGACATTGTACCTGCAACGAGACAGATGAGAAAAAAGGGGCACGGTCATTAATCTTCAGTGCATCAACACACAGTTCCGCAATAACCAGCGCAGTGTGCCCTTAGGGGGGGGCGAGCAATTTTCTTTTGTGTCTGTCAAGGACACGAGCAGCCGCTCACGCAGGCTGTATATGTAACACGCAAACACCGCAGAGAATGTGCGAGCGCCTGTCTCACACACCGCATCAGAGGGATGAAGAGCTTTACTGTCTTTGCGATCACAAGCGGGTTGAGATCGCGCAGCATTCCCACGAGGCGATCCTTAAACCGCTGCGTAAATGTCTCCAGCTGGGCGCCAAACTCATCGACGGCATATAGTTTGTGGAGCACATCGAGCGTTGCCAGACGGACCTCAAAATCCTGTGGTTGAAACGCAAAACAAAAACAAACAAACAAAACACCACAATGCACGGCTGGAGAGTGAGAGACCTACGTTGCAAATCAACCAACATCAACAAGCTCTACCCCAATAAGATTCGCCCGAGATATAACACAGCTACACAGCCACACACACACACATATATATATCTATCATGTGCCGTACCTTGTCGTGGAGCATCCATCCGGTATACTTGATGTAGCTGTCCTTAAGGAACGTCGTGCTGTTGGCAAGAATCCATTCGCCGAGCTCAGAAATGCTCACCGATCGAATCTCCTTTGCAGTGTCGCTGAAAATCACGGACGAGGGAGATGAGATGACTAATACACACCGCAAAAGGCAAATATACATGTGCATGAAAATGTGCTTGTTTGTGCGATCGCAGGCGTATCAGCAGCACAACAAGATCACTTCTCACCGGTATCGGTGGACAAAGACACCCTTCATGATGTCGTCCATG